>JBBPDA010000009.1:23713280-23726411 GCA_037974385.1 Arnoldichthys spilopterus
GAGAGAGAGAGAGAGAGGGAGAGAGAGAGAGAGAGAGAGAGAGAGAGAGAGGGAGAGAGAGAGAGAGGGAGAGAGAGGGAGAGAGAGGGAGGGAGAGAGAGAGGGAGATAGAGGGAGGGAGAGAGAGAGGGAGGGAGAGGGAGGGAGAGAGAGAGGGAGGGAGAGGGAGGGAGAGAGAGAGAGAGAGAGAGAGGGAGGGAGAAAGAGGCAGAGAGAGAGAGAGAGGTGTGGGGGGAATCAAGAAAGGTATTTGTGGAGAGAGATAGAGGGAGAAAGGAGGGGGAGGTAAACATGGAAGACACTGCAGGGAAATCGAGAAGGAGGTACAGAGGAAGGGAATAGAAATGGGGGAACAGAGAAAAAGAGAGAGCGAGAGAGGTGGATACAGAGAGGGAGAGAGAGAGAGAGAGAGGTAGAGACTGAAAGGCAGAGAGGGAGAGGTTTGCATGAAAGGGGGGAGAGAGAGAGAGATAGAAATAGAGAGTGAGTAATAATGGGAGAGCGAGGTATAGTTTCTGGGGGGGAGAGAGAGTAAAGAGGGGGGAGAGACATTGCGGGATACTGCGCCTGCAGCCTTGTGTGTTGCGCTGCTGTGCTTCAGTGAACTCCTCTGGGTCTAACACACGGCACTTCTAGCGGGTCTCTCTCTCACTCTCACTCTCACTCTCACTCTCTCTCTCTCTCTGTTGAGCTCTCTCATTCTGTACCCCCCCCCTTTCCCTCGCTCTCATGCAGTGGTGCCACCAGCAGGAAGAAGGAGGTAGTGCAGCGATGCAGAATACTGCAGTAACCTCCCCCTTCAATGCAGTGACAACACACACACTCTTTCTCTCTCTCTCTCTCTCTCTCTCTCTCTCTATCTCTCTCTCTCTGACCCTACCTCCTCTTCTCCCCACCCCCCAACGCACACACACTCTTCAGGCACCCCCGTCTCTCTCTCGCTCTCTCGTCCCCTTTTCATCTGCCATCATCATTTTCCTATTATCCCCAAATCCATTCTGTTCACATCGCTCTCGCCGGCTCCCCATCTTTCTCAGCCTGTCCCTTAATGAAATGGAGCCAGTCGTGCAGAATGAGAGGCAGGTGAAAATAGCTCAGGCATGCTCAATGGGTGGGTGGGTGGGGGGGGTGGGGGGGGGGTGGGGGATCTAAAGAAAGATCTTAAACAGAGTGAATCAGAAGGAAGAAGAGACCGTCCTGTCGACACCAAGCGGTGCAAGCCCCTCCCCTCAGTGCAGTACAGCACTGGAAAACAGTAGGAGCCCATTCATATGAAAGAAAACCCCTTCACTGTGACATCACAACCCTGCGGCATAATGGGACCACGCATTGCTGACGGGGGGCCCGATTTGGGGGTGGGAGTTATCTGTGAGCTCTTCTGGGGACCTGGGCTTATTTAGCATGAAGTCAACACTGCATTGGATTTCCTTTGGTGGTCTGTTGCGGTCCTTGGGAATCCCTCCTCGGCCCACCTTTAACAGTCACGGGAGAAATTTCAGCTGCAGTAGTGCTGCCTGGAAACCGAGGCTAGACCTAGCAGCCTGGAGCAGACGGCACAGTGTCTACAAGCACAGCTGGACTCGAGGAGCCCCTCCCTCCTGCAGGGCACAAAAAAAAAAAGCAGCCTGGGCCGAACTGTGCCTCACGTCAAACAGCAGCCGTGTCCAGATGAACGCCACCGACGTGCAGCGCAACGGTGGAAGGAGCATGCGCTGGTGTTATGCTAAACCATCAGCGTCTTGACTGTAGCAAGACAATGCTACGGTGTTAACGGCAGCACTGTGGAGCTGAACCGCCGAGTGGGAGAGTCCGAATCAGTAAGGAGGAGAGATGCTGCAGCACGGCTGGAGATTGCGCCTGCGTCAGCGGGCTTGCTGCTGTGCTTCGGAGCAACTCCTCAGGGTAGCCAAGGATTTAAACAGCAATATTCTGGCAAACCTGCCGCCATGTGATGCTGATGTAGCTAAAGCTTTGCGCCAGCCTCACCCGCAGGACCTTCTGATGTCGAAAATACATCTCAACACATCTCCAACAGCTTTTCCAACGGGTTACCAAATTTAAGCACGAACATCCTGCTCACTACCTTCCCAAATGTGTTTAGCCCCATTTCTACAAAGACCTTGATGAGTCAATGTGACTGTTTGTCATTGTGAACACACTCAAGCACCACAACGAAATGTGACCTCTGCATTTAACCCATCACACGTGCACACGTGGAGCAGCGGGCAGCTACCAACCAGCGCTCGGGGAGCAGTGTAGTGGGACAAGGGTACCTCAGTAGTGCCCGGGCCGGGACTCGAACCTGCGACCTTCAGGTCGCAAAGGCAGTGTCCAGGCCGCCACTGCCTTAAACCATGCTTTCATGAGCTGAAATCAAATGTTCTCCAGCAGAGCGAACACCGCATAGTGTTGTGCCGTCGACTGGACTAGAAGAAGAGTTGAAAGGAAGCAGAAGATGTTTCAAATGGTCAGCAGGGAGCGCCATGTTCACAGTTCAGGGGTGTGTTTATTGTATCTTTCTCTGCCAGACGTCAACTTTTACACAGCGCGACGTTACGTCCGAGGCTACAGCCCCCAAATTTTCTCCCTGGTGTTCTTCTGTTATCATGATCGTTCTGAATGCTCACTGATCAGTAGAGCTAACTCGAAATGAGCCCCAACAAAGCGATGCACCTCGAGAACCCCCCCCTAAATAAAAAAATATGCCAACCCCAATGTTTCAGAGGTCGCTGATCAGTCAGGACATGTCTGGCGTCCAAATTATGCTTCTTCAGTTTAGCGCTGGAGCTACGAGGCTAATGTAGAAGTCAATGGTAAGCCTGTCACGTCCCAGAATTGACTGTGATAAATTGACGTTTTTTTGGGTGTCCAACCAAATCCAAAGACAAAAACGTTGATGCCAGAGCCGCTCCACTCAGGACGTATACGTGACCCCTCCGTCTAGCTATTGTGACAGACCTACACACCAGTGCGTTCATTTGTACGTAAAACAAACATGCATGAAAACGCAATTTGCCAATGTCGAGGTCAGAAAAACCGGCGAAGGTCATGTACATATATTGCGCAATGAGTCGATAATGTCATTATTGTGACAGGCCTGGTCAATGGACGTCCAAGAAGCTCGGATGTTTCCCATAACACTACACCTCTCCATAGAACTTCTCGCACTTGCTCAAACCACAGGCAGGTATATATTAAGGTCCCACAGACGTGTGGACATGGTTCAGTTCTTCTGTTTTTCGACGGCTTTGTAAAGACCTGCTCTTACAGCTCTGTAAGTCCGCAAACTGAACAGGTCTGCTCTACCTTAACGAAGAACTGTGCTTCGGAGCAACTCCTCAGGGTAGCCAAGGATTTGAACAGCAATATTCTGGCAAACCTGCCGCCATGTGATGCTGATGTAGCTAAAGCTTTGTGCCAGCCTCACCCGCAGGACCTTCTGATGTCGAAAATACATCTCAACACATCTCCAACAGCTTTTCCAACGGGTTACCAAATTTAAGCACGAACATCCTGCTCACTACCTTCCCAAATGTGTTTAGCCCCATTTCTACAAAGACCTTGATGAGTCAATGTGATTGTTTGTCATTGTGAACACACTCAAGCACCACAACGAAATGTGACCTTAGCATTTAACCCATCACACGTGCACAGGTGGAGCAGCGGGCAGCTACCAACAGCGCCCGGTGAGCAGTGTAGCGGGACGATACCTTGCTCAAGGGTACCTCGGTAGTGCCCGGGCCGGGACTCGAACCTGCGACCTTCAGGTCGCAAAGGCAGTGTCCTGACCACTAGGCCTCCACTGCCTTAAATCATGCTTTCATGAGCTCAATGTTCTCACCGCATAGTGTTGTGCCGTCGACTGGACTAGAAGAAGAGTTGAAAGGAAGCAGAAGATGCTTGTAATTAGAGTAGGTTGAGTGACGTTATGGGCTGTTTGGGTGAACACTGCGCTCAAGTCGTTGTTTTTAACTGAGTTCGTTAGGCTGTAAAGCAAAAACATTGAAAGGGTGGATAGACACGGGTCAGAAATTCTGCCTCGAAACGGCAGAACGTCTCTTACGAATGATGTGAGCTCGAGTGTGAGCGATCAGTTAACAGCTGACAGATTGTTTTGAGACGGCATGCCTGCTTGTCGTGTGGTTATAGGATGCAGCTGTTCAGACACGGCGCATTGAAAATAGTACCTCGCGTAAGGAGAGAGAAAGATAGAGAGAGATGCAAGCCAATGTATATCTCAAGCCTGCATATGGGTGAGGTATCACCGGCTGGACAAATAGAAGAAGACAGGGAAAAGGCTAAAAGAGGAAAGAGTATAATCTTACAGCTCCTGTAACCCTTTCTTCACCTCTGCCGCTCCAGCGAACTGCTCGCTCCTAATCTTCATTAGTTTAACGGTAATTACAGCACAGTGAGGTCTACAGGGACGGAGATCAGAGCAGGGCAGAGCAGCGTAAATGCTGTAACACTTCTGGGGCGCTTTCACACCTGCAGCCTTTAGTCCGTCTTAATCGAAACCTAAAGATTTGGGCAGGTGTGAGCGCAGTAACCGGACTCAAGTGTGGACCAAAGCAGCTGCACCAAGACCCTTTAGAGAAGGTGGTCTCGGTTTGGTTTAAAAAGGCATCTGGAGCGGTTCGTTTGTGGTTTGAATGTTTAACATGCTGACCATTGGCTACACATCACTACACATGCGCAAAGTTTGCACCCAGACAACCACAACAACGTCTAGTCCTGAACATGGCAGGGCCAACACCTGGAGGGATCAGACCAATAAGCAGAAAAGGGTGTTATCACATGGCTTGTGGTTCTTTTTTTTTAAATATGAAAGTGACTCTTTGTCATTGTGAACACACTCAAGCACCACAACAAAAAGTGACCTCTGCATTTAACCCATCACACGTGCACACGTGGAGCAGCGGGCAGCTATCAACAGCGCCCGGGGAGCAGCACAGCGGGACCGTACCTTGCTCAAGGGTACGTCAGTTATCAAGAGCAAGGTCCTCATTACTAGACCACCATTGCCGTACCACTGGAAAATCATTGACTGACTCTGATCGGGGCAAAAGAGCTATAGGTGTAAAAACACCCCTAAATACCCATCATCCAAAGACTATTCAGCAGGAACATGGAATATGGCTAAAACATCCTTGTAAGGATTGTAAAAAATGAAGACTTCAGCTAACTGTTTCATGTATTTTACCTAAAAATGACCATTTTTTTATACTTTCCATGTTCTCTGTCTACTATTCTTCTTTCACTATGTGAGTGTGAACCGCAGCAGATTGCATATTCATCAGTGCCTTCTGATTGACAGCCCCTGCCTCAAACCAAGCAGTCCTGTTCAGTTTAAATGTGGCACAGGCGCATCATACTAACCCACATTCCCACATGTACGAATCCAGCACAGAACACTAACTAGAGACATGTTCAGTTATTAAATGACAGATATACCAATTCATCAAAAGGCTTTAAACTACTTAAAACTACTACTACTACTGCTTGGCCATTCACATCATATTCAGAATTTGGATTTAAGCGATGTAGTAACTTCTAAAAGAATTTGCACAACAGACAAGCCTCTACAGCTGGGGAAGTAAAAAAACGGAACAACATAGTGCTATACACAAAAACGCCACAGGCGCAAAAGCAAAAGCAAAGTTTTATAATAAGAAATAAGAAAATGTGATCTTCATGATTACCTAACAAAGTAAAACATTTGCGGAGTTTCACATGCTTTATTGTTTTGTTTGTACAAGTTCTGAAGAAAGATGTGTTTTCAGCTAGATCTTGTTGTTCTGAAGTGATCAAAGAGAGAGTGGTCATAATATACACCATCCCGCAGTGTCGAGCAGCATTTGTACACTCTGCTAAACCATGTTGATGTAGGGGGGGGTTAACTCTGATTTCGATGTTGTCACCGACTCTTATGTATGCCGTTTAAGAAACCAAGTGTAGGGTAATTCCTAAAAGTAGCTACGGTGTGAAATAAATTGCAACACGTATGCTGGCGACTTACATCTGCAATACCAGGAATGGTTTACCTGCGGACTGACATTTAGTTCTCAGTCGCGTCGCAGTCCAGCTTCCTGTCTGAGAAGTTCTAATGGGGCGAGACCTTCTGGAAGAAGCTCTGGATTGTGGAATGCCATGACAAACTGGCCATAGTCAACAGGAACAGACATTGTAACATCAGTAGGACAGGGAGCGAGAGAGAGAGAGAGGTGTGAGATCTGCCTGCCAATTAGAAGCCTGGCAATGAAAGGAGCTGAATATATTATGCTGATTTTTTTTCAACTGTTGCAGTCTGGTCTTCTTCAAAAATCTTTTCACATTGAAAAAGTAAACGGTGATGTGCCGCGTTCTCAAGTGTGTCTCAAGAGTGGCTATTTCTTTGACAACACCAGTATGTTAAAAACAGAGGTTAATATTACTTTTGATATAAAGTACCACACCACAGTGGCGTCCCCGAAGAGAGCCATGGGCAGCACTGTTGACAGAGTTTCCTGGAACTAGTCACATTTTTTCACAAATATGAAATAATAATGGAGAAACAAATATGTTTAACATGTCAAGTTACTTCTCTGTGTCTACTGTGTGGTGCTCTTCAGACCCCAGCTGGCATACCCAGAATAGAAGAATGGCTTGTAGCAGACTTCACACGTATCGGTGCGGCCTTTGTGCTGACCTTCGTCCTCTCAGACTGCTCCTATTGCCATGATATTGGGGCCACAGAATGGTAACCTAGGCTTGTGTACAGCCACAGATACAAAACTTTCTACCAACAGATCTTGTGCTGACATTCCTTACAGATACAGTCTGCAGTAATGCTTGTGATGCACTTTAGCACTCAGCATTTAGCCTGTGTGGCTACCTCTTTGCAGCTGAGCTGGTGTTGCACGTCACTGAAAGCGATTACTGTTGGCCAGGGCAGCTCTAGCACGGCAATAAACTGACAAAGCAACACAGAGTTCACTGGACTCTTTAGCATTCTAATACTTGTCTTTGGATTGCAAGCTTTATTTTATGCACCTGAAATAGTCAACCCACTGATTAGAGGGGGTGTCTATATACTTTTAGATTACAGTATTTCCCCCCCAAACTACATTTAGACCACACTTTCAAAACAAATGCGTCAATTCCTAAATTAATCATTCCACATATAAGCACATAGAGTAAAACTGCCTCTCAGCAATCAGGCTCATGTTCTGATCATCGTAAATACATTAGGAACATAATTCAGTACTACATTAATTCATGATGTATACTGACTACTACACAAAGGCTACAGCGCTGGGTAAAATCACAGTTTTATTCGCCACTACCATGATAAAAACCACCGTCCATACAACAACCATTGCTGAAATATATAAGTGACCAGTTCATTACCTCTTCAATATCAGGACTCAGATTCTACAAACATATGGAGTTCCTGCTGCATGAACTATTTGTGAAGCATTGTATATTTCAGGAATTCTCTTAAATGAAAGATTACATGCCCTTCTTTGATGGTCTTGCTGCTTGCAACCTAAAGCCCAGCAGGGGCTCTTGGCTCATGAGCAGCAGCAGTCATTAGATTAAAAATCCAGTAATACGAATTCTTGGAAGTCCACACTGGCTCCAGGAAATATATCCACTCTAAAACATTAGTAGAGGAAGACTTGTCTCAGCTTAAACAAGTGCAGATACTGGGAATGGTCTCTAGAAAATAGAGACTACGCCGAGGTAGGCGTCAACAGCACGAGCAGTAGCCACATATGTGTGTATCTGCATAGGATAGTGGCGCACCATTCCATATTCTATATTTTTGACTAATGCAATTACACAATGCTTTTGTTTTTGGCCTGTAAGTGTTATATTTCTACTGCTTATGTCTTAATCCTATGTCAAAACAGATACATTCATCACAAACTTTGATTTCATGACCACTGCCCAAAAAATGGTTTGCTATTTTTAGTGGTAAAACAGCGGAATGTTTTTATCATTTTTGTACAGTCCCAGAAAGTTCTAGAAAGTTCGAAAAGATTCCAGAAGGTTCTAGAAAATTCTTGACAATTCTCACAGTTCCAGAATATTCTGGAAGTCTACTTAGCATCTAAAATGAGAGAATGTTCTTGAAAACAGATACAGTTTAAAATGTCATTGTTCTGACCACAGAAGCAACGTTTTTTAATATGGAACAACAGCTATTTTCTATTTATTTTAGGCATAAAGGAAAACACACTTTGTACCCAGGTGTTATTAAAAAATGCTAAAAATACATGATTTCCAGTTGTACATCTTGAGCTCAATACAGGAATCCCCATCCCAGTTACTATAGGATCTAACAGCATCATTTCACTGTCTACCAATCATATTTCGCATATCCCACCCCCTGCCACCCACCCACACGATACTCATGTTCTTATGTGGATGGGTGGATGAATGAATGGATGGATGGATGGATGGATGGATGGATGGATGGATAAATGAATGAACGTTGGACCAAGGGATGGAAAGATGGATGGATACTCAGATTTAGAAATACTACCTGATGGTGAGACCACTAGTGTTTACCTTCAGTCTATACCAGTGAGCACTGAAAGTGTTTCACATGCACTGACTGTGCCAAGACACATGGTGACCTAATGCTGGAAGATACCGGTTCACATTAGCCTGAGACAGCTTTGTGTCTCTGCTTTTTTTTTTAAATCCTACGGCGAAAACTTGGTTGTGGGGGAACTGGACCTACACCAGTATAAATAGGCCCGATCTACCGAAACATGAAGAGGGCATTAAAGCCTCGGCTTTGTAGTGTGGCTGAAAAGCCGAATCCAAGTCTTCATCACCACATCACACAGTTCTAGTCCACTACTGAGAGTGATGGCGGCGCAAGGGCACAAACATGCGCAGAGAAGCACGGATCTTATGAAGACGATGATTTATAGATGAAAAGGGGGCGAGATGCTGAGTTTGGAACACTCGCACAGCATCTCTGAGCAGAGAGTTCAGCTTTTCAATTATTCACACCTTTTTTCTCTGACCTTTTTATATAAGGCCCAACACCTCACTCAGCACACGCTCTTTTCCGGATTCCTCTGCAACGTCCTTTTCATTTCGGGCCCCGTGTTTTTATTTTTTCCTCCATAAGCGACTACTCCCCTATCCCCCACTTCCCTTAACGTAAAATATCTTTAGCACATCCATCCCTGTAGTCTGGCTCTCCCCCTCCCTCCCTTCTCTCGCTCTCTCTTTCAGGCTGGCTTACTCATCCATGGCTCTAGTTAGCCATAGTGGCTGTCCTCACCAAACAGACAAACCATTCCCTTAAGGATTTGGGATGATATCCAAATTGTGACATAGGCTACAGGAAGATGTTAAGAAAAATAACACAGGCAACGTTTACGGTCGACCAGAGTTTTAGGCAAAAATTTGATGACGCACTTTTTCTTTTTTCTCTTAGTGGACATTGCCCCAATTCCTGCATTTTTTGAAACATGTTTTTGCATTGGCATCCATATGAACATCAGCTGGTCTGCATATAAAAGAAATGGGAGAATGGCATCGGCCTACCTATCCCACATGGGTGCATTCCTTTCACCACTAGAAGCTATGCCCAGTTCCTGACATCTTGGGAGTATCGTTTACCCAACTTGAACCAGAAATACGATTTGGACACCACATGTGCCTTAACTTCTGCTATTACTTCACGTCGCTCTTTTATGGCGTAACTTACTACATGGTTTCAATTTTAGTGAAAGACAGTTGGTCATAGAACAGAAGGAGTTGTATATTTATGAGCAATTATCTGTAAATATGTTTAATGATAATAAAAAGATTTCAGAACATTTAGCATTAGACATAAGAGCGATCATACATAGTAGGAAAAATGATTGAATCAATGTTTGGAAGATAATAAATATTAATATAGTACTAATAGGTTACTTCATTATATTTACCCAGTACAGCTTCATTGTGCAATGTTTTCATTCCAAATCTAGGCGACAGAAGCAGTGTATATCAGATATTTATGCTGAAACTGATATATTGTTATCCCTTTAAAAATAATGCCATAATATTTATATATATAAAACACATGTACTTTATTATCATGGCACGTTACATGCACACTAACATCCTATGAATGAAACCAGCAGCTCTCGGGGAGCGGTGCAGTGGGACAAAATCATGGGTACCTCAGTGGCACCTATGCCAGGACTTGAACCTGCAACACCCCGATCATGAGGACAGTTATGCAGTTGATTCCCACGTTTGGAGAATTCGCATTTAAAAAAAAAAAATGTTTAATCCATCACTGTATTACTTTAGCTTCCCTGCTTGTCCAAATCAGGTTTCCTGCTCAAATTAGGTAACAACACCTAGAATAAACCTTGTGTGGATGTTTCTACGTAAGCAACCGGATGCTGACCAAAGCAAGATCCAATTGCTATGTGTGAACAGTACAAAGACTAGTCGCCGACTCTTAGGAGATACCTAGCCTGCTAAATGTCTGAGCCAGTTACCGATGAGCTACAGCCAATGAGAGCACAGGACACTGGAGAATGGCGAAGGGCATTTACCTCAGCACAAAAACATAAGGGTGAGCATGGCTGCGTCACGGTGGACTACTAATTATGCTCCGACTCTCTCTGTAGGACAATCCACACTGCCTGTGTGTGCTGATCCATTACTTCTCCCATTTTCCTTTATTTTTCATTTCGTACAGTTATCGGAACTTATGATCCCTTGTTATTGTCGGGCGTCCATTTTTAAACCCCTGCTTTGCGTGAGGATCTTGTAGAAAGCGTTATCTTGTAGAGCAGACGGACAAGTGGTGCTGAAAGATGGTGTAGATGGTGACACCCCCCCCCTCTCGTCGCCGGTCTGTTCAAACTACACACCTGTCTGATTCACACCTGATCGGGAGTCTCGAGGTTGTGTGGCATGAATCTTACAGCGATCAAACCACTTTCACAATCGTGTAGTGTGAACAAGGCATTACAGGACCGCTCGCACTTTAGTGAGGCTCCACCGGCTCCATGTCATTGGGCTAGTTTCTCGCTCGGTCTAGGCCAGGGGTTCTCAAATCTGGACCTCCAATCCAGATTTCGGTCCTGGCTTTTGTAATCACCAGTAGATATGATCCTAGGTGGCCAATCAATCATATCAAAGTCCAGTTAACTACAGGTGATTACAAAATACAGGAGCGGAACCTGGATTCAGGGTCCAGATATGAGAACCCCCGGTCTAGGCGGACACGACGCCTTCACGGACCATGACCGGTCCTGAAGGCTGCTGAACCCTGTATGCGACAAATGCATCCGGCGGTGGCCGCGAAAAGACATACAAACACGTATATTAGGCGTCTCGACAACGCACCAGAGACAAGACCAGACAATACTTGTTGAATGTTGACGAAGTGAAGGGGAAAACGGCGCCGCCTGTCTCACGAGCGTCGTGAGCTCGGTGGGGGGCGGGTGGGGGTCCACAGAAAATAATATTAATAGTAAAAACACGTACACGTATATAAACACGCCACATACACCACACACACACACACACACACACACGCACGAAGACACACACCACTACAGTCAGGTCAATACTCACTTGCTGTGGGCTCGAGCGTTAGCCTAACGCGCGCGTGCTCAGCGCCACGCACATCGACCGACAAAAACGAAACAAATCGTCGTTTTTGTGCTTTTTTCTTTTTCTCAGTCAGAGAGACAAGAAAGAGAAATACGGTCCTATTTATCCTCGGATCGTGTAGGGGGAACAAATCGGTATTTTTTTTTTTTTGTCGTTCTCTACACTCAGTAGAATGTTGTTTTGGGGGGCGAAACCGAGGGTAAGACCACTAACCCAGTAACACTCATCAACAGCCACAGCCCTCGTCCTCGCCCTCGCCCAGCAGGCTCAGACAGGCTAAATGAGTCTAAAAAATGCTGGCATATTCTCTCACACACACTCTCTCCCCCCCCTTATTGCCAAAAAAGCCCCCCTAAAAAAAACTGCTCCTCCCGGCGAGGGTCCACTTCTAGCAAACGCCTCAATCAAGATGTAGAGTCAGACAGACGCTACACACGCGCACACACACTCACTCACGCACGCACGCACGCACGCACGCACGCACACTCTCTCGCTCTCTCTCTCTGCTCCACAGCACCACACAGACACTGTCTTCTCTCTCTCTCTCTCTCTCTCTCTCTCTCTCTATCTCTCTCTCTCTCTCTCTCTCTCTCTCTCTCTCTCTCAGATGTCACGCGTGGGCGGAGGAGTGAGGAGATGATGGAGGATGGAGGATTGGGGGGGTCGGGAGGAGAGGACCCACCCACCCGCCTTGAGAGAGAGAGAGAGAGAAGAAGGTCCTCTCTTGGGTGGCGTCCTCTGCAGACGTCTACATACAGAGCAGAGGTGCAGCAGGGTTTTACACACTCAAAATACAAGTGTGTTGATGTTTTGTGTCACATTGCTGTTACTAAATGCTGCTGTGCGTTCTAAGCAAAAATGGTCCTATACAGTACCGGAAAAGGTTCTGCAATATATCGATAGCGGAACATTTTTGGTGCTAAAGAGACTCTCTTTAAATAACATCACGCACAAAAAAACAAGCGAAGAATCATTTATGCATTCAAATGAGTGACCGTTATTCCCTATAAGAGCGCGGTTCTGCCAACTGCCTTTACTATAGAACTATCTAACCCAGCTGTACCCTTTGCCTTATAAGCTAAAGGCAATTGCATGCCTTCAAAGGTCCTTCACATCATTTCATAGCATAAAAATGTAAACAAATAAATAAATGCATTCAGGACACCGTGTCTAATTTGCGCGTATCAGGGAATCCCTATGAACGCGAGATTCCCGAGTGAGCTGGGATTTCTGGGTTCGTATCTATGTGAGCATGCTGCAAAAAAAGAAGGAACAACTATAGCTGAAAGCTCGAAAAGTAGTAAAGTCTAAGAGCATTTTCCGCAGAAGTGCAACGTGACCTTCAACCAGCAGGAAAGAGATCATAGGCAGTGGTGGCTGAGTGGTTAGGCCATTGCCCTTGGGACCTCAAGGTCGCAGGTTCAATTCCCAGCCTGGGCACTACTGAGGTTCCCTTGAGCAAGGTACCGTCCCACTACACTGCTCCCCGGGCGCTGTTGGTAG
>JBBPDA010000009.1:23744995-23755843 GCA_037974385.1 Arnoldichthys spilopterus
GCAGCGGGCAGCTATCAACAGCGCCCGGGGAGCAGTGTAGCGGGACGGTACCTTGCTCAAGGGTTCCTCAGTAGTGCTCGGACCGGGACTCGAACCTGAGACCTTCAGGTCTCAAAGGCAGTGTCCTAACCACTAGGCCACCACTGCCCCCCCTAAAAGGTTCTATGCGAAATGATTCGCAGCTGTAGCAATCTCTGTAGACATCTTGCTTCTGCGTGCGCAGATGCAGTGATTCGCTGTAAACCAGCCAGAGCATAACTCATCAAAATATTTATGAAAACTCTTAAAAAGTTGAAACAGCCAGTTTCAATCTAGGGCCAGATCACAGAGTGGTAAATGCTCATGTAAAACCACTTCTTGGCATTTTCCTAGAAGACCAAAGTCACATACCTTGTATGTAAACATCAAAACAATAAAAAAACACTACATGACTGCATTCAATGGGACCTCTTCTCTAAAAGCCCCATACTGATAGTGTATCTTGACATTTTGGTTCCCACATCAAAAGACAGTTCTAAGAAATAAGGTCAGCTTCTTTTGGGTTTTACCTTTGACCCCAGGTCAAATTTAAACTTGCTGCTGTTGTCGTCAGGGTTGTGGTCGCCCGCAGTGTTTTCTTTGGTCTTTGTAGCATTGTAGAGGACACTGGTGATCTTCAGCATCTCTTTCACTGCATAACCATCTGCCTGATACAGGCGCTTGAGGTTCAGTTTAATGTGTGCCTTTGTCGCCTGGTGCAACACACACACACACACACAGACACACACAAGGCCATCTTTATAATGTAGTCTAACATTGGTGCATTTATTGAACATAAATGGCCAGCAAACTAAATGAAAAGAATGGTAGACGGAGTATTACCATGAACTGGGCCACAGCTTTGATGAAGAACACTCTGTCTGACTCTGTGTCCACATCACTGGGGATGTCCATCTGTGGTTCATACCTGTGGGAGAATAAATAACTCATCATTACTCGTCAAGACAACACATTCTGCAAATCTGACAGTCAATGCATGACTGCCAATATATTGACAATACAGAGCAACATGGGAGTCTTAGGACACATGCACTACACACCTTTTTCTAATCTATGAAATCAATTAAACCTATGAAATAAAACATATACTATTTTGCATTAACCAAACAAAAAAAATATTTAAAAAGTCTCAATATATTACATAAATAAAAATGTATGTAATATATTGAGACTTTTTAAATAATTGGTACATGGTACATTCAGAATTATTGAACTGGGAAGTGGGAGGCAAGATATATTAAACTACTGTATAAAAAGTTATTACATAAACTGGTTAAAAATACACTGTCTGATGCCCGAGTCATTGTTTTGTGATAGGTTTGATCTAATACATGCGTTCTTAAAATCCATTCATGGTGGAGAGGTACAAGTAGAGCATTGCAAAGCAAACTTGTATCAAAAGAAAACATCTTATTCAGATTTCAAGATTACACGCATGCTGTTATCATGACTCATTAACACACGGACTCTCTCCTTCACATACACACACACACACAAAAAATGTAATGTGTAACCTCTTGATGAGCCAGATAAGTATCTCAGCTACTAAGGGAAAATTTGGAACTCTGAAATTCTCCATGGAGATGAGGCGAGGGTATCCCAATGCACGCATCATTTCTGTAAAATCTACAAAAAGATAAAAAACAAAACAGACAAGTAGGTAAAAAAAAAGTATTACACTGCAAAATGTTTTCCCCCTATGATTCTCTTCACATAACTAAATAAACATAAATCAAACATGCCCTTGCTTACTTCTCAGATCTCGAAAAGACATGGTTGCCTTTCTCCCTCTCCCAAATATCACTCTGTCCAAGTAATAGTAGTAGACCTACAGTAGAAGACACCAGAGCAAATTCAGCAACAATTTCAGCCACATATGGATTATGTATAGTATAGCAAACAAAACTGTAATGCCAATGTTATTTCACACTTTAAAATCATTATAAGCACAGGCTTAAAGAAAGGCAATACAAAAATATACATATTTGTATTTTATCTCTCTTTTAGTCTGTAATGGGCAGGAGTATCCAATTTGTGTCCACATTCAGTCTATTAGAAACACTGGTGCAGACATTATGCGCATTACCCGACAGTAACATCACTAACATAAATCTAACAACTCAAGTTAACAGTCTCTTCGTGCTCAGCGCTCAAAAAATCCTAAAACTCCATCAGTCCTAAAAAAAAGTCCTAAAATCGCCTAAATCTACCTGATATGTTTAGATTAGCTCGCCAGTCGATAGCTAAATGCAGTTAGCATGCGATAAAACCTTTTTTTTTTATTGTGCACAGTGAAATGTCCTTAATACGCGCTTTGGTTGACTTTTACTCAGCTAAAACTGCAAGTAATGTTTTAAGAGTAAGTTTAATAGGCTATTATTGCTATTTTAAAAAGAAACCTTACGTCGCGTATGTATCTGTAGCCGTCACTATGGTAGCCACGGTTCGCTACGGCATGCCGAGGAGGACAAACGAGGTAACACGAAACGCTCTCCCAGGGCAGCAGAGCAAGACAGCCTTTTCATGTTGTTCTTATGTTGGCCACTAGAGGGGGCGCGCTGCTCAACCATTGGCTCGCCAAGTTCAGGGGAAAGCTGCTGAGTAAAACTCGACGAAAAAACTGGTACGAGAGTGAAATTCTCATCGACACAACGAACGCCAGGCAATAAATTAATGTTAGAATTTGGGGTAACGTTACGTTATTAGAAACCATACTACTACGTGATAGGGAGCTGAATTTTAAGCACACAACCTTCTTGGATAACGCCTACCATGGGATTTGAATATATAGGGCATCGTTTTTAATGTGGGATGCCTCTATAACTTGAAATAGGGACAGGGAATGTGACTTAACTTGGAAAAATGAGTTAGATGTGATTTTTTTGTTGCCGCGATTCGGTTTGCGCATGCTCAGTTAACTTATGTTAGACGTTTTCATGGGTCGGAAAACATTTCAGCAACACTCTTCTGGATTTTTCCTACCTTAATTTGTTTTCCTACCAGTAGCATAAAACTAAAGAAAACATAATAATTTCTTACAATATTTATTAGATTATTCAGCGATTGTGGTAACATGCACATGTATCTTTTTGCAAACTTAACTTGCGACCCTCGTGAGTAAATATAATAAAAGAAAATAATATTATATATTATAATAATACTATTCTGAACTCCAAGGCTAGCAGCGTTCAGACTGCGCTTAAACACACACGTGCACTCGCGCACGCAGACGTTAAAAAAATGTATGATGCTGGTCATCAGCCAAGTTCACCTATAATAATGGCGAGGGATTCGCAGTTTGATACTATTTTAAGTCAAGAGGCACTGACGTGCAGTATTTCAAATAATTGCTCTAATAATAGTAGGTCCTCATCATAGTTTAGTACTGTGCAAAATTTACCATGGTCAAAACACATGAAACCAGATCCATCCTCCTTGTTTCTTTTTATTCACTACTACTGTTGTTCTCTCCTCTTCAGGCAATGCAGGTGCTGTCACAAACACTGCTGGTCAACTCATGGCCCACTAGAAGCACTGTATCTTTGGAGTTGGCCCCAGAAGAGCAAAAGACATCTGTAAGTCTGGCGTTATACAGTTATCGTAGGGCTGGACCAGTTTATGCAGTACAGTAGACCGTCACATTACTCGTGAGCATTACCCTTTAACTGGTGCTGAATCTCAAACCTCTACTCCTCAAATCCCAAATCTTTTTATACATAGACATACATATATACATAGATGATGCAGCGTAACTGTGATATATGACTATTGGTTTTATAAATACTGTTTCCTTGTAACTTTAGCCATTGTACTTGTGTTGATTAGTACTGTGAAACATACACAGTAGTGTTTTGACTCTACAACATCTACAGTTTCATCTTTGTTTAAATATAAGCCACGTGAAACAGTTGTTCACTTTTTTGTCATGGGTAAAGCTGGAGCTCCTTCCTGTCGTCCAATTGTGAACAGTTGCATGAAATGGGGCTTTTATGCCTTATGTGTTACTTTAAATGAATTAAAATGCATTTCAACCAAATCTATGAATTACAAAGACTGCGATGCAAGAAATTACCCAGTAACTCCATGTGTTAATCCTGTGTTCATTAATGTGCAGTTGCACAATTTGACCGTACGATGGAAACAAAGCTCCATCAATAACAAATGTTCCTCAGAGCTGAAGCTCCTTGACATTTTGCCTTGTATTTTGGGCTTTGAATTTTATCAATCACACTTTCCTTTAATCATAGACTTTATTTCATCATCAGTCATGCAATTATTCCCTTTTATTATAATAATAATTATAATTGTCAATTTGTTAGAAGTTGTAATAGCAGTAATGTTTTGCTTCTACCTCAATGGCTTATTGTTATTATTTTTCAACTATGTCTTTATTTTTTTCCATATCATATAGAAAGGTTGTAGGTATTCTTTAGGAATATTAGAACAACCATAAACAGGATAACAACAATAGTAATAATAATTTTAACAAAAAATTATAATAGCAGTATTGTGTGCAGTGGTGGCCTAGTGGTTGGGACACTGCCTTTGGGACCGGAAGGTCGCAGGTTCGAGTCCCAGCCCGGGCACTACTGAGGTTCCCTTGAGCAAGGTACCGTCCCACTACACTGCTCCCCGGGCGCTGTTGGTAGCTGCCTGCTGCTCCACGTGTGCACGTGTGATGGGTTAAATGCAGAGGACACATTTCGTTGTGGTGCTTGAGTGTGTTCACAGTGACAGAGTCACTTTCACTTCTCTCTCAATATTTCTCTATAAATGACCATAACAGTGAAAATAGTGCTAGCCAGCATCAGAGAGCAAGCGGATGCCCTCAGAAAAGCCAATGATTCGTTAGATTCATCTGACTAATGGATCAGTAAATTGAATTGGCTCGAGTGAACATTTGGTTTGCCCAGATTCTTTAATGCCTTTCCTTTTAGTAAAGCATGAGAAATAACAAGCCATCGCTCTCAAATAAGCCAGAGATTAATTAGATGAATCAGACTGGTTCAAGTGAACACTTGGGTCACGTGCAGATTGGAGCCTTTAAAGGAGAAAGTGCGCACTGGTGCACTCAAGAGCCCAAGAGTTACTAGATTCATTAATCAGTGAATCAAGGCTCAAGTGAACACTCGGTTCGCATTGATGCTTTGTAGTGCTGCTTCTACGTTGGAGCCTCCAAAAGAAAACCTAGCTTCTAAAAAGTGCAACAAGTGCAGCAAAACATTTAAACAGCATTGTTTTTAAAGCTCCAACTCACCTGAGCAACCAAGATGCCTAAAATTTAAGTCATAATAGTTTGTAATAATAGTATTGTTTATAATTGTTAATTGTGGTTTATGCATTTTATTGGACATATAAACTTGAATCCACTTTTCATTATTAGTCACCCAGCTTGTAATTACAATGCAATCACAGCCAGTGATACCACATAACATTTTATAACATTTTATGTAAAGACGACAATACATGAATCCCTATTTTAAGCACACGCTGTTTGTATATAATTTAAAGAGCACCGTATTCTAGGTCAAACTCAGATCTTCAGGGAACGCCATTGGACGTTGAGCAACTTCTAAAATGAGCAGTTTGTTGTTTCACAGTAAATTGTCTGAACTGCAACTCTCTTCCTCATACTGACAACACGTTTCCATGACAACTTCAGCCTTCCCTTAATTAGGAGACGGCGAGTGCATTTTTATTAATGTAATAATGCAGAGGGAAACATGCACATATTCGCATTTTCTTTAGTCGAATTTATTTTCATGTGTTGCCCTGCCATGGGTCGGCCTCCTCTCTTGGGAGACCCTGCGCTGGGCCTGAAGGCAGCCGGGATTGGCTCCAGCTTCCCTGTGACCCAAGATGAATGAAGCTGTTCAGAAAGAAAACAGATGGAAATTCGGGTATTTGTTAATTACTAATATTTTTTAAAAATGCATTTATTAACTTATTTGTACTGACAGTTTTTTTTTTTACTGTAGTATGAGTACCGTCTGAGTCTAAATGTAAAGTATAAGGACTCTGACTAGACGTTCATCCTCTGACCCAGAAGCATAAGGCCAATGTGTGCAATTGGATATTCTTTTCTGTATCTTACCGAGAAGCATTAGGCCTATGGCCACGCTTACATTGTAAACAAAAGGCCTATGTGTTCACTTGGATTTTCTTCTTATTTCTCAAGTCAATTTTATTTCTATAGAGCTTTTTAGAACTGAGGTTGTCAGGTTGTTGAGGGAATCCGAGTCCGAGCCCCTGATGGAGCAAGCCAATGGTGACAGAGGCAAGGAAAAACTCCCCAAGCTGTAGAAAGAAACCTTGGGAGCAACCAAGGCTCAGAAGGGGGGAACCCATCCTCCTCTGGTCGGCACCAGATAACAGAAACAACCAAAAGAAAAGAAAAAAACTATAATAACCTTGTGTACAGGTGCCGCTGTGACTTTCAGTCAGTCCTGTGGAGCATAGGGCTGTTCATATGGGCTCTCCTCATTGAGTGAGTGGGTTTAAAAGCTGTGAAAACGTCCAGAAATAGGGTATCTGGATGGGTCAAGCCGGTCCAGACAGCATAAAGGGCCAGGTTAACCCATAAGCATAAGGCCTATGACTACACTTAACTTTCATTATGGATTATACGTTGTGTGCATGTAATTGGCGTATCACTGCTAATTTTTTGAGATAGGAATTTTGGGTTTTTCATGAGCTGTATGCCAAAATCATCAATATTAAACACAACAAAAGGCTTGAAGTACTTCAGTTGTGTGTAATGGATCTAAAATATATGAAAGTCTAATGTTTATCAGTACATTACAGAAAATAATGAACTTTATCACAATATGCTAAATTTTTGAGAAGGACCTGTAGACTCGATCAATTCTCGTCTTGCACCTCGAGTCAAAACGAGTGAAATCAAAATCATTAGGATGTTCTGTTTCTCATCAGTTGTCGTGTTAATCACCAGCCAGAAGAACATTCATTCCAGAGCACAACACTTCTCTAAGCCTCTTAAAAAGCTGCGTCTTTGTGTCTTAATCCACCTCCAATTACAATTAATAACCTTCCTGGAATCAGATCCCTTCTTTTGATTATTTCTACACACACAGTCTTAAAAAGCATGCAAACACCATCTGCTGCGTCTTCCCCCATGGATCCATAACTCCATGAGTCTTGAACCTTTTTAATTGCTTACACTTTTAAGCCTCAGCTCTTGTAAAAACAAGGTCTGTATGGATTTGTGACCGCTTGGATATCTTCTTCTTCTCTCACATTTGCAGTTACAATTTTTAGGTCTCAACAAGGAAATGCCATTCTTACTTCATAGATTCCGAGCGGCTTATTGAGCCTCTCTGGGGTTGATGGCAGCAGCACAGGTGGTGATCTGACTGGGTCTGCTGTACATGCGACGTCACCAGCGCTGGTTTGTGAAGCTACGTCTGGACCCGATAACTCTCAAAGGCCATCCGGTATTCCCATCACAGCTAGCACTGCTAACCTACTGGAGTCGTCCTGCAAATCTTCTCTGGGGCGTAAGGTTGGCAGGGGTGTGTCAGTACACGCAGGTGTTCACAGACGCATCACTGACAGGCAGGGGGTGTGGCACACTAGGCGCCTGCAGCATGCAAGGTGTTTGAGCCTCTTTACCATGTTCTCCGTTGGAGGGTTAGACCAGCCCATCATGGAAGCCACGGTCCTGCTCTCCTTGTTTTGTCTGGCTGTGAGTGCGTTCTCACCAACCCAGCTCTCTCTGCTGAATGGGGCGTCGAGCAGCAAACTTAGATTGGGCCGACCACAGGTTGCGTGGGCCAACCACAGAAACCACCATGGTTTGACTGGCGTTGATGGTGATGCCCATAGTGGAGTACTGCATGACGCCGAGCCGAATCTTCTAGCCCGCGGATCTCAACACTGAGCTCAAACTTGCCACAAACAATTCGAAGGAGCGAAATGTTAATGATCGTCTGGTTGTTAACCAACACTGCCGTCTGGTCTGCCGTACAGACGGTTCTGTTGAACAGAGCAAACAGTCGATTAGCTTCGCCCTGAATTAAAGTTACTCCAGTGAGTAGGCAGGCTCACAAGGAAGCACAAGGGCGAAAATCTACCTGGCACTCGGGATCAGTCTGAGTATCTGATCCTCTCTGCTCTTGAGATTGCTGAGTGATGGAAGTGGGAAAGTGGACAAACTGGACAAAGTGGTGGTGACTTTTCTCCTTGCTCCTCCTCCTCCCGTGGCCAGGGGAGTTCACTGTTCTTTGTGCTCACTGGATGATTCTCAGCGTCATGGGGATATCTAATAAAGAAGCCCCTTTGAAGGGCGGAGCCTGTGCAGAAGAGAACACAAACCCATATACAGGTTAAACTGATATGAATAGAAAAACTAAATATTATCTAACCCAGACGCACACACAGGCCTTAGACTTCTGGGTTATTTAGAGGATGGAAGTCTAAATGTAGTCCCAGTCCTTACGCATGGTTTTCTCATGATAGGAAAGTATAAGAGTGCTCACCGGCCTAGACGCTGGCCTATTAGTGTAGTCCATTTTGTACAAGAGGAAAATCATAGTGTATGTTTCTTTATGCCTCTGGGTAGGTTTAATATTGTTGTCTAAGTGTAACGAATGAGGCATTCGGCTTCTTGATTATTTTGCTTCTGGGTTAATTTGAGTAAGAAAATCCAAGTGTTATTATGCTTATGGGTCAGTTAGAGCAGCGTTTCTTAAACTAGTTTGTCCTGGGGACCAGTCTTGTCAGGTGCCCTGCATAAGACCCACCCCCCAAAACCCCCGACTTATATCCGCATAGATAGATAAACAGATTATTATTATGTACCTATGCCTATATATAAGAACCAGGACACCTAGATTTTTTCACTTTTTTTTGTTTTATGTTTTTTTTTGTTTTTTATAGTTTTTTTTTAAACTGCATTCTAATGTGATGGGTGTGCCTGCTTTCTCGCCACTAACTGGTCGAAATGAGGAAGGCACGCGGACACAGCCACTCGCAGTGTGTCTTCTGAGTGTAGCCCGTTTCTGTCCTTTGTTTTCGTGGCTGTCAGGTGAGAGAAAGTGGTCTCGCACACATACGTGGAGGGGAAGGGCAAAATTGTTTTAGCTGCCATCTCACTCAGCTGGGGATATTCCTCACAGCATGACCGCCAGAACAGACCGAGACAATGGCGGGCAAAACTAGCTTCTACCCAGTCATGGCTTCTGACATTTGGCTGTGACGGGACATATGCTGACAGACCCAGATGTCTTAGACCTTGCTGCTCACGCGCCACACCATCAAGCACCCCCTCAGAAATGGGTGTGACCACACGGTCCCCCGGGCCTGGCTGATCGGCGTCTCCATGTCCAGAATTGGCCATGGGGGACGGATCACCAACTCCATCATGACTGGGTACCACCTGGCACTTGGGCGGGCCCTCCTTACAACCAGACCGAGGCCAATGGCGTATGAGAGACAACAGAATTGAGCCGACTAGTGTCAATACTGTGTTTGTCATCTTCAGAAATATGAAAGTATTGAGCGTGGTCGTGATGAATCACCTGAATGGGCTGAACAAAACCAGTATTAGCGCATTGAGGCAGAAATGAAACCTCACTCACTTTAGACTGCGTTGTTTCAGCTGCATCATGTAACGTTTAGCCCCCAAACTAATGCCAGCTGTGTCTGCCTCATGGCCCTGACTGAGAGAATATTCAGCACGATCATAACCCTCTTTATGAGCGGGCTGAAGAGATAGAAAAGTCCATATAGACAAATAGTGTTGAAGCGCTGGCCTCAGGCTGAGGAGCGCACTCGCTCATACTGAAAGCCCCTCCCCTTCCTTATTCACGGTAGATATAAGGGTGAGAGACTTGAAATTGTGAGGAACGTGATTATTTTTCATCAACTGAACTCCTTTCTCCCGCCTCAGCCTCTTGGCCGCCTGGCTGTGGACATTGTGCATTTGGGGGGGGTCGGCTGCTGAGGTTGAATCCACAGCGCGGTTGCCATTTGGGAAAAACACTCGCTGTCTTCTCACCGTCGAGCAAAAGAAAAGTGCTTCAGCCAGATGTTTCTCTGCCCAAAGGCGACGGCGATGGTGCGGCCCATAGTGGGGAGTGGGTCACCCATAGTCATGTTAACTAGAGCTATAGTCTGAGCGGCTGCCAGGCAAGCCCTGTCAAAACATGCTGCAGACGTCATCCTGGGCCACACGCCTCCAGGAGAAAGAGCAAATATCGTCGTAGGATCTGCAGTTAGAGCGTGGATCCCCGCAGCCAATCCTCCACGCGGGCATAAGGCATATAAGCTTGCGCCAGTGTCTTCGCTTGAAGTGAGCCGTGAAGTCATTTTTGGTTGGAGAGATGGACAACTGCTGGTCGGGCGACGGCAACTCCGTAGACCTCAGGGATGTCGTCCAGTGGTGAATGTCATTGTTAGATTCTCCAGCCAAGGTGATATTAGTTCCAGAACACAGACTCCAAAAAAACTGTCTCTTTGCCTTGTTGTTTGCCTTTTCTCTTAATCTGGTCCGATTTACTAAGCAATCAAAAACCTACCCAGAATCAAATCTCTCCTTTTGATGATTTCCACACTCACATTCTTCTGATGTATACAGACAGCTGCATCACCCCCAATGAATAACATGGAACGTCCAAAACTCCAGGACCTTTGTTTTATCCCTCACACCTTTAAGCCCCTTCCCTTTATAAATTATGTCTGCATGGAGTTGTGACAATTTAGATATCTTATATCACACACTGCTCCCCGGGCGCTGTTGGTAGCTGCCCGCTGCTCCACGTGTGCACGTGTGATGGGTTAAATGCAGAG
>JBBPDA010000009.1:23819320-23840784 GCA_037974385.1 Arnoldichthys spilopterus
CGGGGAGCAGTGTAGTGGGACGGTGCCTTACTCAAGGGAACCTCAGTAGTGCCCGGGCCGGGACTCGAACCTGCGACTCTCAGGTCGCAAAGGCAGTTTTCTGGCCACATGGGCCACAATTTACTTAAAAAGTATTTTATATATATTAAGTAAATTATTATGTTTACTTTTCCAATTCAGTGTTAAAATTCAGCAAAAAAGGTAATTAAGCATTAAAACATGCAGAAGTGTGTATCCCTTGCTAAACTGGTATATATATGTATATGGTGTATATACCATAATAAACTACATCACAACAATGAGAATGTAACAAACACTGAACAACTGCATAATAAATTACAAAGAGAGCTTATCATTTCCTAGTTATTTTCTACAGAGCAGTGTATGAAACACTATCAAAAATAATGTGTAATCTTAACTGTTGATAGCATTTAAAGTGCAGCCGATCAGAGCACAGATCATTTAACAGTCCGACATTAAAAAACAGCCTGGATTATGGTTTATATTTAGTGTGTATATATATATAAAGCAGGCTGTTTTATGTATAATATATACTGGTTTAAATACATTTAAATGTAATGAATAAATAGACATGTACAACGTTACTGTTTTGGTATCTAAACCTAAATTAATGTTAGAAGTAAAAAAACAATATAATATAAGAAACATGTAGTATATGGACCCTTCAAATGTAGCATTACTGGTTGTCTTAATGTAACTATACTGTGATATACCATGTGCTGGGAAATTATTTTCTTTTATCATATTGATTAAAATTAACATGATATGGTATGTATACGATACCAGAAATACAACGCTTAATTCTGTAGGGTAACAAGGATAGTACAATGAATAAAAATGCAGTGTCATCTGCCATAGCAAAATAAAGACCTCATCAAATACTGGATTCATGGTTAATGATGAATGGAAATCACGGAGAAAGTTAAACCTCTACTGCTGTTGCTCTGGCCATCCAGTTCATTGATAGGTGAAGTAACATCCCGGTTGCAGATTCCCTCATTTTGGTCGCCAACATCGCGGAATGTCATGTAGCCAGGTGGAGCCAGTGGAAATTCTACAAAAAGGTAAATTCGTTTTCTGTTTTTTTCTGATAAAAACATGATAGAGCTCAGAGTGGCATCATGCTATCGCTCTATCACACTGAAGCCACTTTTTGAGGAGTGTCCACTTTGAAAGGATTACAGAATAGCTTTTTTAATGCCACTCTTATAATACTGGATTCTCCTAAACACTGAATGAAACGTGCAGTAGATTTAACAATGGTTCTAATTACAGTGACTAAGCCTTTGGATACGCACTAATCTTCTCAAACTCTTCCACCAGGGCAGTGCAGCTGCCTGTGTGGAGCCAGCTGGTGCCTTTTAAGAACTGGTCCACATTTTGACAGGTTTAAGAGCCAAATATTGCACGGCAGTTATCTTCTTTTAAGGCTTTTGACCCTTCCACAGCAACTGATTTCCCTGGTTTAAGCTTTTGAACCAGCAGTTTTGTAGAGCTTTCTTTTCTGAGGGAAATTCGATGGAACTGCTTGAAACCAATTCTAGATTAGGAACTCTTATGTCTCATTTCTGCTGCCTTTATGTACTAAAATAAATACGTCGGTTTTAAAACGACGTAACCATCATTGCACACATACTTACATGCACAGTTTTTGTTAGCATGACATGTTAGCATTTGTTAGCATGAATGTCAAGCAATACATCCACTAGAGTCACACATTTACAACAAGCATGGCACAGTGGTAATGTTGGAAAGAACTGAAACTTGGCTAGCATCTTAATATTAAAACTCAAATGTACATGAAATATGTTTTTCTCCTTATTTAATGAACAGCAGGATAGTCAATAATGCTAATAAGGCAAACAATTAATAAAAGTCTATAGTCACTGATTAGCATTATTCAAACAATACTGAACTAACTGATGACTACTAGCTTTCATTTATATGACTAAAGAAAGTGAAGGCCGTCTTTTTCTGATTCAGGTTGGAAGGCATCGTTCAGTCTTGTCACAATATTATGTACTGTAGACGATGAAAGACATACACTCTTTGCAATCTTTCTTTAACATGGTGTTTTTTTATTATTTACGTGTGGATTTCAGGCAGGAATAATTGTAGGCTGGACGTGATGATACAAATGCCACCAATGGGAGGCTATACTGTGCAGTCAAATATTCTCCAGATGTGAAACATATATGTACATACCATGTTTTGTACCCACTTTAAATCGGGCAATGGCCTGCGGTCCGTCATGTATGCTGGGACCTCTGGTTCTGCTGCGGCTCGATCTAGCTCTGGGAGTTGCGCTGTCCTCCTCAGACGAGCTCAACTCCTCATACACACCTAGAGAGTTAGAGAACAAGAGCGAGAGTTACATCCTCAAATACTCTTCAGATCTTTGTAGCGATTTCTCTCTACTTCTGTTCATTTTGCAAGTGTCCGAGTGAAAATGTGCACGTGCATGTAGGTGCTGTGCGTCTTACCTTGCTTGGCTCTCAAACAGTGCATGTCCATGAGGCTTGCGATCTTGGTGTGGCCGTACATCATGGCTAACACTCTTGCTGTCTCACCCTTAAAATTCCTCTCCTCAACTCGCGCGCCCTGCAGCACATGCACAAGTACTGAAATGTCGACCTGATCGCTGCTGCTGACATGTGAATAGTCACAGGCACGCGCACACTTACATGATCAAGAAGATACTGGACAATGATCTTGTGGCCTGATGCAGCAGCTTCCATCAGTGGGGTGAATCCTAACACCGGCTCCCTGAACAAACAAGGCTTAAAGGTTCAAGCCAAACGTCGGGTGAATAGATGAACATTTATTTCACATGCTCATGCTTGTGGACGGTTTGTGTGGTCATTTATACATGTGTGTTTGTCTCACTTGACATTAGCATTTGCATTGCTGTCCAGGAGAAATTTGACCATCTGCTGATGTCCAGTGCTTGTGCTGTGCAGAAGAGCTGTCCAGCCCCGCCCATCCTTACACTCAAGGTCCGCCCCTTGCTTTTAATAATAATAATGATAATATTATTAAGTATAATAATACAATCCCCATTTCCAGAAAGGTTTAGGTATTTTCCACAAAACAAAATAATATATTATATAATTAATGTAAAACTTTATTAAACTGACAAAAGTACAAAGAAAAGATTTTCAGTAGTTTTACTGACCAACTTAATTGTATTTTGTAAATTTACACAAATTTAGAATTTGAGGACTGCAATATGCTGAACAAAAGTTGGGACAGTAGTGTGTTCTGCGTTGTTCTGCAAGTTCATTCTGGCTTCATATCAGACTTCAGCTGCTGAACATGGTCTGTGTTCGCCGTTCTCTCATTTTCCTATTTCTGATGCTCCATACATTTTCAATAGGAGATAGATCTGGATGGACAGCAGGCCACGGTCAAGGTCACACTCTTTTGTGAATGTGGTCTGCACTGTCCTTCTAAAATAAGCATGGGCATCTCTGGAAGATGACGACATCTCTTGATGGCAACATATGTCTCTCTAAAATCCTCATTCACGCCTCAGAGTCAGTGGTACTACTCACCCATGATGTGGGCTCTGATGCACCCAATACCATCACAGATGCTGCACCTTTCACTACAAATGTAAATTGTCGCTTTTATCTGTAGTGCAGAGAACTCGACAAATCTGACCACAGCACATGGTTTCACAGCCTTTCTGTCCATCTGAGTTGAGCTCTGGCCCTTGCTGGTGTTTCTGAAACTGTGTTAACACTTTTAACAGCTGTATTTGTCACAGCAGCATGATGCTTTCTTAGGCATTGCAGCCTGTTGCCTCAAAAATCATGTGCATTCAACAGTGGTTTCTACATTTGCCCTTTACAGACCAAGACGTCTCTGAATTCTCACAATCTTGTCACAATGTTATGTACTGTAGATGATGAAAGACATACACTCTCTGCAATCTTGTGTTGAGCAATGTTTCTTTTGAACGGACTAATACTTATCTCATGAATTTTGGGACAAAGGGGTGAGTCACAACCCATCCTGGCTTGCAAAGACTGAGCCTTTGATGGATGCTACTTTTATACCCAATCATGATACCCCACCCATGATACCCCACCCACTACCAATTAGCTGCTTAATGTGAAGTCTTCCAAACTCTTGTTGCTTGAATATTCTGTGAACTTTTCAATGCTATTTTAACTCTGTCCCAAATTGTGTTGAGTATGTTGCAGCCATCAAAACATTTAAGTTGTGCAGTAAAGCTATTTAAAATCTTTTTTTTGTACTTTTGTTAGTTAAATAAATGGTTCACATGAATAAACATGTCACAGTTTATTGATTTTATTGGATTTTGGAGAACGTTTTTGGAAATGGGGTTTGTAATTATTATTAGTAGTAGTAGTAATAACTCAATTCACAATACTTGGCTTATGATTTCATATTCTGATAATAATTTGAACAAAACATTTGCTTTATAAATATTTTTGCTCACCAGATTACCACCATAACACAAGGATCAAACTGTAAATCTTTTTCTATACTGAGGCTGCATCTCAAAATGCTTCTACATTTTCTATCTACTACCTGCATAGGTCACTACGCTTGGGATCCACCTATTTGGGATCTAGCCACTTGTGCACAATTCCAGACTGGACAAGTAGTGTGAGATTAGCTTATGAAAGTGACTTATTTGTCATTGTGAACACACTCAATCACAACAAACCACAACGAAATGTGACCTCTAAATTTAATCCATCACGTGTGCATTTAGTTAAATAAGATCCAACAAAAACAACTACACATTTCAAAGATATATAATTTAATTTTATATTGTAGTTCAGTGAATCATAGAGCTAGTACTTTAATCTTAAGTCTATATTTAACAGATGATTATTAATGGAGCCCTGTAGGTTGTTAACTAGTAGTGTTAGATCAGCCTAGCGCTAGCCTAAAATATCAGCCCCTTAGTTTAAACAACACCAGGTTATTCATGTGTCAGTTCCCTCAGAGAGCAGCAGGGGATCGTTCCATTCACAGTACAGTAGTTTTAGTGAGTTGGCTAGAGGTGTGAAGAGGATTCACAGGTGTGCATATGTTCAGTGTTTTAGAATGGCTTTAAATGCACCTCAGCCAATCAGAGTTTAGGGGTGGAGCTGTGTTTTACAAAGTTATTTTTGGGACTGTACTTACTTAACTCAAGAGTTTTATGACATCTAGGAGTGTCAGTACAGTTGTTTTTGCTCCAATTTAATCAAGCACTTTGGGGGGTTGGGGGGGCTAAAAGACCCTGAGGTTTACTGTACACACACAGCCATAGCCTTCATTTGCATAGTGGGTAAAACCATAATTATGTGTCTATGGGTAAAACACACTCCACGGGGAAAAGGCTGCTAGTTCCCGGGTGGGCTCTGAGCTGTATTGTTAACAAGTAGTCTGAGATCTAATCAGTGCTAAGGAGGACCAGAAACAGATGTGAACACAAAAAACACTGAGATTTGCAGCTGGTTTCTTCTGAGGTTCACTTGGACGGTTTGGCTAAAGCACAATTTGTGAAAGCCCCTAAAATCTGACATACAAAAGAACACACAAGCCAGAATTTACAAACACAAAACATCAAGTGAATAATCCACTGTCACGAACAATAATGACAAACGAATGTGTACCTGTAGGAGGAAGTAAGCGATACTCTCGTTGCCACAGCTGGCAGCTAGCATTAGTGGCGTAAGCCCTTTAGCAGTGCTAGCATTGACACTAACGCCGGACTCCAGGAGCAGGTTAACGATGTTGTCATGACCAATATATGCTGCATACATCAGTGGAGTCCATCCACCAAGGTTTATCCCATCCACATTCACATCCCCTCTGCAGAAAAATTCAGAACACCACACACACAACGTCAGGTCATTTTTACACAGTAGCATCAAACCTCAGATACACACTTGCACATCAAGACCCTGAATGTAGGATTGAACTGAAAAGCTATATTTGTCACAGTAGCATGACAGTTTCCCATGTAGTGGTACAGTGGTTTACTTGACCTACATTGAATGAGATTTCTCCAGATTCCCTAAACAGTGAAAGACCTGAATGCTTTTCAGTCTTGCATTGAGAAACACTCTTTTTGAACTGTTCGACAATTTTCTATGACCCATCTTTGCTTGCAGAGACTGAGCCTTTGGTGAATGCTCCTTTTATACCAATCATGATCCCCTCAGCTATTTCATCATTTTTTAAAATACAATCAAGTTGGTCAGTCAAAACATTACAAATTTATTTGTCCTTTTGTCATGTAAAATAAAAATTTCAGAGAATTCAGATTTCGGTTTCTATTGCATTTTACAAAATGGCAAAACTTTCCAGAAATGGGGTTTGTAAGTAAGTAAGTGAATAAATAAATAAATAAAAATGAGTCAATATATTTCAATAAATCATAAATAGATTAAATATATTAAAATGACTTGCTTTGTTTATTTCAAGGGAGTTTTATTACATAATTCCACATATTTTTGTAATATATCTGCCAAAACAAATATCCTAATTTAAACATTTTACTAAAAAACCCTGTTTAGATTGTGTAAAATAGCAGTCATTCATCCTGTGAGTACAGTAACGTGTACAAAGAGCTCATCAGCACCTACTGGAGATCAAGTGTGAGTGTGGAGTCTAAACGTGTCCCTTGCCTAAGATGAATTAGTGAATCAGTTTGACTGAAACAGTACTTTTGTAAGTTTATTTGATGTATGTGTCTTATAAATAATGACTGTATGTAATTTCAATTTTATTAGCTTTATCACCAATTAAAAACTGTAACTTTGGCAAACTCTTCAGATATTTCAAGCGTTTAAAGGGTTAAACTGAGTACTGAGTATTAATGGTCAGAGTAGGTAATGCAGTAGTACAGTGTACAGTACTGAATAATGACCAGTTGGATAGTGGTGAAAGCTGAATAAGGACACACTCAGTGCTGAAAATGTCCAGCTGTGTACTGATCAACTCAGCAGGCCAAATGAACAACTAAAACAAGACCCAAACAAAGACTAAAACGCCAACTCTTGTTCCTAACACACCTCCGGATACACTCCACCACCACGTCGTACTGCCCGATGGAGCAGGCGGTGTGTAGGTCCAGCGGTACATCCAGCTCCTCCGGGCGGATCAGGGAGCTGCCGCTGTAAGCGAACCACACGGACAGACTCGACCCAAGCTGCTCCGTCTCGCTGGCTTCATCGCTCAGTTCCGACATGCTGCGATAAACAAGTCTTGGAGAGGTGACAGAGGAAAACACACAGGTTAGGTTTTAAAGTGCGCCGCCGTCGCTTAGTTCATTTCATGCTTCAGCTGCAAAACAGTACGAGCGAGTTAAACGAACTCAAGTAGGAGACAGGTCAACAGCGGACACAAATGTACAATTTTACATCAACCTGTCGTCGCCTAACGAAACAAACAACACCCCGTACTTACTGGAACAATAATGCAAAGCTTCTAATAACGTGTTTTCCTTCCAGATGAACTCCCAACGACTTTTTTGAGTAACGGCACGTTCGTTTCGCAAACAAGTTCCCACATCTGTTCAGATTAGCCTTTCTGTACACTCGGGATTTGTAGTCTTTTCTACCTGCCACCCTGTGGATCGGAAGGGCCCGTGGTAAATCAGGAACTACACGTCCCATGAACAACTACAGTAGCAGCGGTCGTTACGTACATTGTAGGCTATTTATTTTTTTTAAACCATTTTTAATAAAGGTGTACTCAACACGCAGGTAATATTTCAATCGTTTTAAACTAAACCTGCCTAAAATAAATTACGTGATTAGAAATAAAGCTTACTGTGTACTAGCTCCGTTGTGCTGTTTCCATAGCAACCCTAAATTACCCACCTGATCGTTTTAAGTAGTGATTTTCCTTTAATTCTGCAGATCTCATATCTAATTCACTAAACAATTACAAAGTGTAAGTATACCTGCACAAAAAGTTAGCAATTCTTAAAAAAAAACATATCCACAAAAGAGATAAAGTTTTTAAACCTTTATTTACCAAAATCAAAGTCTTGTCCAGGTTGACATATTTTATTTGGGTCAGTTTATGAGAATGTTCAGGTATAAAATGACAGGCCCCAACACTGCAGTGTGTAACTGTGCCTCAAGAGAGATCTTAGCTGCAGCTCCCCTGGTAAAAGGCACTATGCTCATTGGCATTCAATCACAGGTTAAAGTTGAAACAAAACTTCTCATGTGTCGGCTTGAAAACAAATTTCTCCACATCTCCGTCAGTCTGCTCGGCAGCATGTGGATGTACATGCGTGTCCTGGGGTTTGTCTGTGCGAAATCCCTTTGTCTGAGCGTGGCGGTGGAACACTGGTTTGCGGGAAGGTTCTGAAACAGAGGTGACCCTTGTAGAGGTCATTGCTATAGAAACAGGAACAACCAGTTAGTCACCATTTTTATCTCAGTAAAGGGGTAGATGAGAGCATGTAATAAAAGCATCATCATGTGTGTTTACAACCGGAAGCAGGAATAAGGACTTAGTTACTTACTCATAACCACGTAAAGACATATGACTGCAGATAATAGGAATGTCTATCTTTCATTCAAATATTAACAAAAGTCCTATCTCCATTTGTAGGTACAGCGATTAAAGAAAGAAATCTCATATTATGTTTAATGAAAATGGAGGACACAATTTCAAGGGTTTAGGGGACTGAGATGGATGATTTTTGAATCTGTAAATCATTTTTGAGTTGATTTTGAAATGTATTTTGGATCACTGTTCTGCTCAAAGATCCAAACACAGCCCATTTTAAACTTAATGGCTGAGTCAGGAAGCTTAAACCATGTATAACAACGTGTCCAGGGAACTTGGACGAAAAGCAGCCTCACATTACAGATTCACCACCACCAGTCATGTGATTAAAGTTTCAAGGTTCGAACCACAAGACATTAATTTATGCAATTTCCCAGCTGTGATCGGTTTCTTTGGCCCCTCAAATGTTTCTCATGACAATGGAGTCAATATAGAAGTACTTTTCACAGAAGATTCTTAACATCTCCAGCTTATATAAACTTCTTAATTATTGCCCTGATAGTGACCTTTTTTTTCAACATTTTCAGCTCTTCTGATATTTTCTAATAACCATTTTTTGATTTACACAGGTCAGAATTGTTTCCCACATCATTACTTTATATTTTTCGGTCTTTCTCAAACTGACGACTTATTAATGCAATTTAGCCTGTGTGTCACCTCATATATATATTCCTTTATGTTCCTAATCACCCAGGTGAGGTATACATCTTTTACCTTAACAAATAAATGGCCAGGTATCATGTTTCAGTCTTTGTTTAAATGGGTGGTCTTTAATCTACTTTTACGAGATCCGCAAAAATCAGATGATGTTTCAGGTCATTTTTACAGTGAAATATAGAACATTCTTTAGGGGTCACCGCCTTCAAGGGTTATATTAAATAAGCGTTTCTCAGTCAATAATTAAACTAATGAAATGAAATTGAATGAAAGATCAAAAAAAGACCTTTTGTTTTCCAGTGGTAACAAAATTTGTGAAAGGCAATATATCTCACCTGACTGCATGAGTTTGAACTGTCTGTTCTTCTCCTCTTCCATTTTTTTCCTGTAATCTCCAGAGACAGCTCTCATCACTTGCCTCTTTTTTACAACTGGAGCTTTGGAACTGCGCAGGGTCTTCAGAGCATGACTGGCTTCCTCTCCTTGTTACACACACACACACATACACACACACACACACACACATGGCCTCATTTACCAATATCTTACAAATATCAATATAAAAAATGTTTTTTTGCTTTTAGAAAAGTCTACATTAGATTCCTGACATGTTCTTAAACCACAGAACTGTTCTTATAGTGACGAATCCCTAAATACAAATATTATTAAATGTCAGAATCTTTATAAAAACTGTGTAGGTGGGTTTAAAAAAAATTCTTCTTAAAACGGTCGGTGAATGAGGTCCTTTGTTTGGTGAATGACTTCATGTAGATGAATAATTGTGGCCTGTTGTAAGTGTTACTTTGCTTTGCAGAAGATTTTTGAGTTCTTAAGCCCAGTTCCAGCTGCTCAATGCACCAATCCAGTTCTCTGTTGAACTGCTCTTCTGGAGACTAACACACACACAAATACAACATAAACACAAATGTTTCATATGATAAATATTTTACATTCATTTTATATACACTTTTAATAATTACATGAGAAATTGTAACTATTTAACTAACTTGAATCAAATAAAGCATTACATCAAAAGCCTATTGACTAAAGCACAATGCATCATGCTTTGATCATTTTGATGCAACAGTTGCACTAAAATACAGCTTTAAAAAATCCAGAACACAGACAGTAAACCTGCCTCACAAAATAAAACACAAAATAACAAAATTCAAAACAATAAAAAACCTGCGAAAGGTGCAGTGAATAACATTATCCCATTACAATGGCACCTGTCGGGGGCGGGACATATTACACAGCAACGGAAAAGTCAGTTTTTAAAGTTAAAAGCAGGGAAAATAGTTAAGCTTATGAATTTAAAGGACTCCGACAAGGGCCAAATTCTGGTGGTTATAGGACTGGGTCAGAGTTTGGATATCAGCGCTGTGATAAGTACCAAAGAAAAGGAGGTTCAAGGAAAAACATCCTGTAAACCAGTAACAGGCTCATGGTTGCCTAAAGCTCACTAATGCAAGTGGGACATGGAGGCTAACCTGTCTAGCCATGTCCAAGAGAAGAGATGCTTCAGCACAAACTGATGAAAAAGCTAATGCTGGCTTTTTTTTCCAGAGTGCATCGCAGCTTGCCATGTATGGTGTAGCTTGCAGCTTGTGCCCACAGAACACCCAAAGTGTCCAGCTGACCAGTCTATGACTGAAAGTCCCTACAATATATGTGTGTGATTATTGGACCTAAATTAGGCTCCAATGGAAGAAGGTGGTCTGGTCTTATGAATCATGTTTTTTTCATCATGTATAAGACCAGCTGTGGGTGCTTCTTGTATCTGCAGAAGTGATGGGACTAGTCAGTGAGTGGAGGCAATGTTCTGCTGTGAGACCATGGGTCCTGGCATTCATTTATGTTACTTTGACAAGTACCATCTACCTAAACAGTAGATTGCAGACCAAGTTTGCCCATTTATGACAATGGCAGTGGCCTCTTTCAACAAGTTAATGCTCCCTGCCACACCGCAAAAATTGTTCAGGAAAGGCTTGAGGAACATGAGAAAGAGTTAAATCGATCCAACTCTGTGGGATGTGCTGGACAAACGTCTCAGATCCATGGTGGGCCCACCTTGCAACTTACAGGACTAAAGAATCTGCTGCTAATGGTCTTGTGCCAGATATCACAGCGCACCTTTAGAGGTCCTGTGAACATTTCCATTGTCAAGCTCTTTTCTTTCAGATAAAAAAAAATGACAAAGGACAAAAATAGAGAAACATGTGTGTGTTCACTAACCAGTTCTGTACTCTTCTGTTTGGGAGCTTCTTCAATAACTTTATTCATAGTTTTCTGTAGCCCATGCTCCTCCCCTCCTTCACCTCCTACTCCTTTCTTCTTCTTCTTCTTCTTGACCTTACTTTTTGAAGAGTCTGCACTTAGCTCAGTGGTTTTTATTCCCACTTCTGTTTTTTCTACCTGCATGACACTGGTTTTCAGTCCAGCACTCTGTGCTTTTTCTGTAGGAATCTGGAAGTTGAAAGTGAAACCGGAGTCTGTGTGTGACTTCGCTCCCTGGCTGGGTTTGGCCTGACCTTCTACGGGAGTCGATGTGATGTAGTTCTGGGAGGATGAGGCTTCTGGGAGAAAGTTAAAGGCAAAGGAGTTATCACTGCGCTTCCAGTGAAATTCTGCCTGTGTTGAGCGGCAGCCTCCCTGCAGCCCTGCTACCAATGCACACACAAGGTAATGAAAGTTTAGCTCACCAATGTCCAAAAGCAAATTATGTAGTTTTAAAAGCTATGAATAGATTAGCAAAAGAACCGTTTGTTTTACCTGTTTCAGATGAGCCCTCTTCCATAGCCAGAGTTCACTTTTCACAGTATTGGAGAAGAGGGGCGACCAAAACTACAAAATAATCAATTAAGTTGGGTAAGTAAACTTCTATAGCTTCCTACTTTGTAAACCTTGTGTGATGAGCTTCTTGTTGTCGTTACATAGTTCCTGTGTGCAATAGCAACGTGTTCAGTCTAACAACTCATTAAAGACTTCATAGTTTTTTTTTTTAATTATAAATTTTCTGCACACGCTAAATCACGCAGATCGGTTTTATGTAAAACGTCAAAATGTATTTACAGTGGTTGTGGAACCAGGGTCACAATGTCTGCAAAGCAAATACATCAATTTCTATTTATTATCTGACACAACCAGTGAATCTACACGTGTCTTCTTTTGATATATAATGCTAAACATACTATAATAGTGGTCAGATTAGAAGAAAAATCACTCATATTATAGGGAATGTACCGTATGTGTGTAAACTGCTATGTATCACTTCATAAGAGAAATGGATTTTAAATCATTCAGTGGTAATTAATTATCAACACATACCTCACATTTACGATCGCGAGTGGATTAATTTCTTCCTTCTCAAATGAAATTTAAAAAGTGCTGAAAGTGAGCAGCACTCAAATATATTAAATATTAGCAGAGCGATAATGAATACATTTACAAACTGGTCCTAACGCAGACATAAACAAACGCACACAAAACTACCCTCATGCTTGCGTCGGTGCACCGCTATTAGGCGCCGTCCGAGAAAAAGCGTTTACTCGCAATGGTTCCCACCTTGATCATCTTTTAAGTGACTGATACGACAGGAAAATTAATCCAACAAAACAAATGACAGTTTCCCCAGTGTAACTTATGTTTATGTAAAATAGTCAGATATTTAAAGCAGGTGTATGAAAAAAAGCAAAATGGTTGATGCAGTAAATGAAAACAGTTGACATTTCGACCTAAATGCAGTAGTGACCCTGTTTATATTTCACCCTTCTTGTCGAACCAGTTCTTTGTAAATCATTTTAATTCTGCACCAGTAACACAGTGCACGGGGATTATGGCACATTAACAGAGATTAATGGCGCCATAGGGATCCACAGTAGTAAACAAAAATGGTGAAAGTCACATATATGGTCTATAACGAAATGTAAAAAAGCTCGGACATATTTTAAAGCGTGATATAACACAGCTCCGCACCATAACCGTTATTTTAAAATGCGCCATTCTACAGATCAAAGCCCCGCTCTGACCAATCAGGGACACGGTGGGTGGGGACATCTGCAAATGCCGTCACCAACTGCATAAAAATAGGGGGAGGTGGACGAAATCTCCACGATCGTCGTTCGTTGTTTTGGGTTGACAGAGTAATCGAAACGAAACACGTAAGTCACACTTTAGTCTTACACTCGAAATATTGATGCGGTAGAATTAATATTCCTTGAATGTTCTTCGCCAAGTTTCCATTGTCGTTTGTGGTGTATTGTAAACTTGCAGTGTGTTGTCGGTATCGTCGCGGAAAAGCCGCGCTACACTGGGCTGCGCTGTGGCGCGGAAACCTCACAGCAACAAGCCCAATATATTTAATCTTTCACCAGCGCTTATTGGTCGGGCTTCGCCCCTTTTGTGCTTGTCCTCGTACATTTTAGGCTTTATGTGTGGACCTATTTTACACGTCTTGCTCCCTGGAAGCGAATGTCCACAAAGGTGTTTTTCTGTGTTTTTGACCTAAACAAAGAGGAGGCTGTAATTGTTGTGAGAGGACGCCATGTTGGCTACAAACGAAGGAGAAACGTGTGAGCCCAACGTCGCGTAATGGTGGTCGAGCTTAATATTGTACTCCATAAACATTTTATTGATCTATTACATACACGTACACTTTATTTTTAAAAATTGCTGAAGTCACTTTACTGTAGTAAATAGTCTTGCTGTTTTTGCGCCGGTTGAGTTTTTGACCGCGCTTTGAAAAAAAAAAAAACGACACCCCGCCTCCGCTTAGCTACACCGAAGCCATTCACATTCGATTTGTCAAATACCTCTCAAAAGGTTTTCTATCATTTGACTGCTTTTCTAAAAGGTACGCGTCTAAATGGGGTTAGTCGCCTTTTCTGTGTTAGTCAACGTTTTATAGCGGCTGTAGCTGGCTGTGTTTCAAATGGGTCCCCGGTGGCTATGTAGTGCACTACTCGAGGGTGGGAGTCATTACTTCATGTTGAAGGGCACTACACGGGACGGGGGAAGGGAGCCCCTGTTGAAATGCGCCCCACAGTTTGACTATTTGACTCGAAGTTGAGCAGGAGCTGTTCTCGGTTGGCTTGAATTATGTAACACCGTGAATCGGCCATCACTGATTTCTGCTCTCTGATCCGTTTCTGTTGTGTGTGGGTGCGCGCGCGCAGCTGAGAGGACTACTCGAGTGCAATGGCACGTACCAAGCAGACAGCGCGTAAGTCTACCGGAGGCAAAGCCCCGAGGAAGCAGCTAGCCACTAAAGCTGCCCGGAAGAGTGCGCCCTCCACTGGCGGAGTGAAGAAGCCCCACAGATACCGGTAAGAACTTATTTGCACGACTTTAGTTTTATTCGCTAATGTTTTTTTTTTTTTAAAAAAACAGCATGTTCACGTTTTTACCTTTCCTAATCCCCTCGGTGTCTCCAAGCCCTGGAACTGTGGCTCTTCGTGAGATCCGTCGGTACCAGAAGTCCACTGAGCTGTTGATCCGCAAGCTGCCCTTCCAGCGCCTAGTAAGGGAGATTGCCCAGGACTTCAAAACCGACCTCCGCTTCCAGAGCGCTGCTATTGGAGCTCTGCAGGTCAGTAGATGAGCAGAGGATTTATTTTTAAATAAAACTTTCTAACTCTGGTTTGAATGGATCCTGGGCCAGTCTGAGGTGCTGTTATAGATGGTGCATGCACCTCTGTTCAAAACAGACCTGCGATCTAATAGTTCTAATGTATTTACATGTAATAAACATATCCATCAAGCATTTGAGATCACTGGCCTAGTTGCCAATTTAGGTTCAGATTTGATTAAGCTTTGATGCAGCATTTTAAAACTGAATTGTTAGTTTGCTGTACAGATGTTTAGCTGTCAATTGAGATTATGCAGCTGCATAAGTAGTCACTGGATGAGTAGATCTCTAAATGACTCCACCAGTATTGGCTGTATTGGTCAGATGGTTGCCTGCAGTAGGAAAGCTTTATTTGGATCTCTGAAGTTTTATGCTTCTTTAGACTTTTCTTCTGATAATGTAATTGTATTAAATTGATGGGTAATTTGTGCTTTACTCTGAATGTCTACTGTAGTTAAATTAAAATCTTGCTGCCTTTGCTGATGACTTGAGCTGGACTCACTATAGCTATAAAGAGCACATGTGTTCAGCTGCAGGGCTTGAATGGAGTTTCTGGTTCTAACATCAGTGGCTGAACTTCAGGTGTCAACCTGTTATACACGGTGCTAGTGTTGATCGCGCTGATGTTTGTTTCCATGTTTCTGCAGGAAGCCAGCGAGGCATACCTGGTGGGACTGTTTGAGGACACTAACCTGTGCGCCATCCACGCAAAGCGTGTCACCATCATGCCCAAGGACATCCAGCTGGCTCGGCGAATCCGTGGCGAGCGTGCTTAGATAGCTCATTCTATTTAATTCACCTTTTTTTGGAGGGGGTGGGGTGGGGGGAGGAGGTCTTGGGGAAGGGTTCCTAAACTCAACTACAAATGCTTGTTGTAGTTTTAAGCTTAATTTCTTTTTTTGTAACTTTTTTTGGTAGTTGTGGTAGGGGAGGGGAATCTTGTGGTTCTTCAGCGTGACAGTAGGGGGTGGTGTCTGAACATTCCGGGAGCTCCTCTCAGGGTTTTAAAGTTTGTATTTTAGACTTTGGTATACCTCTGCCTGTGCGCTCTAGTCTGCATGCTATATGGTGATTAGGACGTGTCCATTTTATTTCTATCATGATTCTATTTTTCTCCTCCATTGTGGCCATTTGGTTGTAAATAAACTTTCCACTACCTCATTGTGTTGGATAATCTATGGATAAAATGTCAGATGATTTTGAAGCAGTTGCATGGAGATTGAATAGCACTTTAATGTACAGAACTCGTGCAGTGGCTTACTCCCATCTAGTATGAGCCTGTAAGGAGAATTGGTTGATCAGCCAAGGCACAGCTGGTCTGAGTTGTATTACAGCTGTAAGGTGAAGTTTAACAGGTAGAGTGCATGTTAAACTCAGGCTTGTCTCACACAGACTGGATTATATACACAATGCTAAACTACTTTTGAACCAAAGCTGGTTCTCTTCTCACAAAAATGGAAGTATCCCACTGCAACACCATGCTGTAAAAATTCATTCCACATTTTCTTGAACAACATTTCCTCAAACTGGACAAGCCAGAGTCCTGAATGCTGTCCACTGAGCATGACCATCCATACTGCTGAACTCTCATTAACTACAGAACATGAAACTTGACACATTTGACAAACTACGAATCATTTACAATTTTTCCTCATCGCTGATTAAACATGGAACAAGATCACAACATTGAGCTGACATCAATCCAGCAAGTTCTGGATAAGTGCCTTCAGCAGAACCCATCTGTAATCCCAGGCCTCCAGCAACGAAGCTTAAATATCAAATGTTCAGTTTTAGTGCGTAGTCAGGGTTCTTTTTTGGGCACCTCTGTTTGCTCCTCCTCCTCCATGGCGGTCAGTAACCCAGGTAAATGTTCAAAAAGCTGCTTCTCCAGAGCCTGGTCAATGTCCGACTCTTTACGGAAAATGCACCAGAAAACGAAGGACATGCCCAATATGCTGAATGGCAAAACGTGCCACCATGGCCGCTGGTGTGTGCTGCCCAGGGAACATTCCACCTTCCAGGTCCGATGGCTGCCTTTACTTGTGGAAAACTTGATGGGCTGGGACAGTTCATTCTCATCTGTAGACTTTTGGGACCTGGTGCAGCAGTGTGGGGTGAGAGACAGGGCCCGCACTGTGCATGGCCTAGAGGAGAATGGGAGGAGAGAATGGGGTCACACAGAGGAAAACTCCAGCTAGTGTCATCCATCACTTCAGACCACTGGTGGGATGCTCCTGCCAAGGGGTACAGCGTTTCCCATCACTTGCCTTTAGTGCACATCCACCTCCATACTTTTTCCTTTAAAACGTTGCTCTAAAATATCCGGTTCAGCCACAGGAATAGTTACTTAACAGTTTTTAACTTAAATCGTTCTTTAATAATTATAAAAAGAAATAGAAATAAAGTCACGGTCACGGGTTAGCTCTCGTGTCCACAAAAATGTGTTTATACCGACATTGATCAGTTTTAGGTACACATAAAGCCATCAGGGACAACGATCACAGTTACTACCACAGATCAGCGCTCATGATCATAAACGCAGCTACAGGACGTTCAGCGCCTTCACTACAGCAACACAGTCCCACAAAGGATGTCAGTAACAAACACAGCGCTCCAGGATTATAACTGTAGTGTTCCTCACCTTAAACTCCACAGCCCAGATCTCACCCAACTCGTAGAAATCCTCCGCACCGCTAATGCCATGTTACAGCCGCGACAGCCTGCTCACATTGAAAGCGGCTCAGGTCATGTAACACGCTGCATGTCCGACTCGCAATAACGTCCGGCTAGACTGCTATTGAGTTTCACAGGCTGAAAATATTCTGATGCATTTATTTATTTTGCAAAGTGATCATTTGCCTATTTCGGTTGGATTTTTTTGACAGGCCGGGAGACAATAGAAATATTAATATAGCTATTAATAAAAATATGAATACAGTATAGCATTCATATAAATAAAATGTTTTAGTATATTAATATATGTATTTATTCTTGACTGGTCAAATTATCGTTAGATGTTAGGGAGGCTCATGGTATAGATTAAAAAGAAAACGAAATCAATCGAGCAATAACGAAGAAAAAAAGCAAATAGACAAGAAAACTACAAATTCCAGAAGTAGCAGCGGCTTTGAGTTTAAACCAATCAGAGTTTGAGTTTGCGGTGTAACCGTGGGAAGTGTCCTGACACGTGAGTTACATGCTGTGTGGAGGCAGCGAGAGTGGTGGAAATCGGTTGGTAAGTAAAACTCATTTTTACTGTGTAATCGGCTTACTTAGTTAATATCTAATCTTTATTACCGATTCAGAGATGTTCAAAATGCATTTAATTATTTCCATTACCAAAATGTTCGTTTTATGGTAACACTGTGGTAATATATGAGCAAAATGTTGTAAACAAAGAAATCGACTTAACTTCTTAGCTAATTTCCTTTTTTCACTAAAATCCCTGTATTTATAGCTTTAGTAGAGTCAAGTCAAGTTTATTTCTGTAGCGCTTTTTAAAACTGTAGTTGTCATAAAGCAGCTTTACAGAATAAAGATACGAGGTTAGATTTATAGGCTGTGTTTGAAAAATCGGTGGCATCGGAAAAGGAAAATACCAACATGTTCATGGACTAATTGGATACTACAATATAATGTGAGAGCGAGTCAGTCTCATGTATGATCACATCCAGTTTGACACCCCTGATTTGCAGGAAACCCCCCCCCCCCCCGTTTGATTTTTAACAGATGTAAAATGTTATTAGTCCCTAATGAACCTTTTGTAGTCCTTGTGGACAGGTGCCATGTCTGTATCTAGCTAGTTTTATTTCTGACTTGGAGCAAATAAATAAACATACCTGAATAGATTTAACTAAGCAAGTTTCCTCTACCAAAAAAGACCTGTAACCCCCATAATTCACCATGATACAGTATTGTTTTGATTGACAATCAGTATGTTTATGTTTACTAGCCACCCAGATTAGACAAAAGCAATAAGTAATAATAATAATAATAATAATCACAACAATAATTGCATTTATATAGCACCTTTCACAATCACAAGATTACTTGACAAAAAAAACCCAAAGCAGAGTAATCATAATAATAAGCTAGTGTAAGCACCCGGCATATGTATGTAGTTATTGTAGTTGCTCTCTGTAGTTGTATAAGAACTTGGTGTATGTGTGTATTACAGTAATTCGTCTGTTATTAATTTTATAACTACGAGCAATGTGTTGGTCTCCGTGTGGCACCACCTCAGTGTTGATCTATGCAAAGCGAACACTCGATTGGTTCCTCTTTCCTGGAAGTCGCTTTGGGTCAGACACATGAATAAATGTAAATGTAATAATAAAAAGCAGATTTGTAATTACAGAAGGAATTATTGATAAGTATTTAATTCAGAAAAGCAATCACAGAGAGACTGAAGAAGAGAACTCTGGGGCCTATAGCACTAAAGAACCTGCCTCCAATAGTGGAAAATCTTGTGTGAGGGTCAGACAGAAGATTACTACTAGAAGACCCGAGAGAGCATGCAGGGGAGTCAGGTGTGAGGAGATTGGAAAAGCTTTGAAGCTGAGAAGCAACATTTTAAGTTAGATATGAGATTGAACAGGTAATCAGTGTAGCTGGAAAGGATGGCGTAATGTGAGCTGAATGTTTTGTATGAGTGAATATGATAATGCTCATAATCACTGCTGATGTGTTGTCCAGGTCACAATGGCAAAGAGTCAAAGTCTTCAGCCTGAGGCTTCTTCAGCAAAAAGGAAGACAAAACCAGCTGCCAAGCAGAGCCTTGTAGAAGATATACACAAGAAGAAAAAGAAGAGGAAGAAGACTGAGTATGAGGTGTGTATGTGTGTGTGTGATTTTCTTTACTTTATTTAAACAGTCAGTACCTACATTTACCTCTCTCTAGTGTCCCCCGTCCTGTACTCCCTATCCCTGCAGTTCTTTAGCACTGACAGAACATCTGTCTGGTAATTTGTTGTAAAGGATCCTCAGAGGCGAGGGACGCTTCACATTGAGCAATATTCACCATTGATATGTTTCCCCCCACTCGGATAAAAAACACTCACCTAGTTCAGAGACCCTCAGACTGACCTACGTGAGGACATGTTGCTGATCCTCACAAACTCTGCTGTTTTTCAACATTTTTTTTGAAAAATCATAAGAGCAGAAATATTATCTCTTTTGTTTGCTGAGGTTAAGGTAACGGCTGGATTTAGGTGTTTGGTGCAGAATTACTGTAATATAGTATAACAGAGGTACTCACAAAGTTAGCAGTACCAACCTGGATGTGTGTGTGTGTGTGTACAGGAGGCTGAGGCATGTGCCCCTGCTGATGATGTCAGAGATGTGAAGAAGAAGATGAAATCTGATGACGTTACAACATTAAAAGGCAATAAGAAAAAGAAGCAGCGAGAGACCAAAAGGAAGGTTTGTCTTTTCCTGTCGTTATGTGGTGCGGCCTCTTCTGTAGCACGTTTTACACCACCTCACATGCAGTTTAGTCACAGTACAGATGTGGTTAGTTTCCTAACAAGGGTCACTGACAGCAGTGGGTCAGACTGGAGTGGAGACATGGTTCCATACACACCTGCATTCTCAGCCTTTAGGTTCAGCCAATCAGCGAAACAACAGGCCAAAGAAAATCAGTTTTCCTCTTTTTTCTTTCTCTTTCTTTCTGTCACTCACAAATTAGGTCCCTCTATCTCCCCACACTGACAACACACACACACACACACACACACACACACACACACACCCACACACACACAATTTCAAATCATGTACTGGTGGCACGAACCCCCCCCCCCCAATACTGATCCTATTCTTCTTCTGTACCATGGACACACAGTGTCATTTATGCAAAGCACCACTAAGGTAAACTCGAATTTACATTTACCCCAGATGTGGTAGATTTTTTTTTAACGTAGACCTAGAATTATGAGTCTTAACATTGATAAAAAAAACCACTATTGTCAATAGTCTCCCAAATATTTTCCGTCACTATGCTCCTAAAACTTCTCAAGCCACATCCAGTTCTTCGTGAAAGTGGCACAGATTGTCGACATGGTTTAAGACACAGTATGAACAAGACCTCACCGCTACAGACTGATCTTGGATCAGACTCTTCTGTTTTTAAGACCTCACTGTCACACTCTGTTTTATATCTGATTAAGCATGTTCTGCTGATTTTGACCAAGTACTTTTACCTGCTGCCAGAGCAGTTCCACCCCTGCAGAGTAACTGACTCCTTATCCACATTAGTGTCAGGTCCTTTACAGTATCTGTTTCTCAGTACTGAGCCAGAATTTCTCCTTTAACACAGTGTCAGTGATTTAAAGCACCGCTGTTGTAGGAATGGACCGCTGCCAGCTGAGAACACAACCTGTATTTTACTGCCTCTTATATATAGTTATTACTGTTTATTACTGCATCACAGTTTTTAAACCAATATTAAAAACAAGTCAAGTCCAGTTTCTCTCTATAGCTCTTTAATAACTGACGTCGTCCCAGAGCAGCTTTACAGAAACCGGGTTCGAGCCCCAAACGTCAGCAGGAGAAACTCCCTAAGCTGTAGGAAGGAACCTCGGGAGGAACGGAGGCTCAGAAGGGG
>JBBPDA010000009.1:23849591-23863974 GCA_037974385.1 Arnoldichthys spilopterus
GTGTCAGAAGGCCTTAAAGCTCTGAATAGTCTGGCCTTGATTGATGATTGGGTGAAGGAGAGACGTGTATTTTGAAATCGTCTCCGTTTGTGATTGGTCAAAAAGACCTAAAGTTTTGGTAAAAAAGTCCTAGAGTTTTAAGCGACCTTGGGCCTGAGCGTCCGAATTCAGGCCGAACACAACAATATACAGTATGTGATATGAGGAATGTGAAGCTGTGCAGGCCGCTGATTTGAATGGACCTCTGTGTGTCATTCGTTGACCGTTGTCTTGCCCATTTCCAGGAATTTGCCTTTTCACTGGTTTCTGTGTGAGAAAGATTCAAATCGCTACACTTGTGCCCTCTAAGAAAACCAAAATGTTCCAGGAATCGATACATTTTGTCCCGTGTACACTTTCCTCCAGAGTGTCACTGGATGATTTGAGTTACAAGGTCATAAAAGAGCCAAACATGAGTTCTGCTACTTACCCTGATGAGCCAGAACATTATGACCACCTGCCTGATGTGGTGTTAGTTCTGTACAAGCTGTGGGCACTGCTCCAGCCGTGGCTCCAACGCAGGCATGGGCTGTGTGCAAGATCTCTGAGTGCCCTGGATCCTCTGGCACCAGGGCAGGTCCTTTAAATCCTGTAAGTGAAGGCGGAGCTGCCACGGATCTAACTTGTTGTTCTAGCTCATCCCACAGATTCCAGATCAGATTGAAATCGGGGGATTTTTTAATTTTTTTACTGCTCTTATGGAAAACTGTTGCACTTTGGTCCACAGCAATGCTTAAGTGGGTGGACCATGAACAAGAAACAGTCACAGGAATCTGCCCAGAGCGTCGCACTCACTGCCAGCTCACCTTCTTCCCATAGTGCATCTCTTATCCAGGTGGACAGTTCGCACATACTCAGCCTCAAAAGAAAGTGGGACCAGCCAACTCCCCTGGAAGTGCCTTGGACAGGGACCAGTGATGTGGGCTGGTGTGTTGGGCCAGCTCACTTATCCCACATCTTGGCAGGTGTGAGCTTAACCAGATTTACCTGTGAATGGTCATAATGTTTTGGCTCATCACTGCTACGTCTACTGCACGTTGAAGTGAAGCTGCATGAGTCTACTAATGAAATGGTTTATGGTTTTAATACTTTCTAACAGAAACAGTGTTCTATACCAACGTCAGCTCCTCTACAGCTACCGGAACAACAGCCACACTTGCCCAAACCTACAGGTTTGCGTGGGGTATTTTGGTAACGGGTGCCGCTCCTGTGGCAGCTGTGGTAGCTTGCATGTAGCAACACGTCACATGACCTCTTAATCATCATAATCTCTGGAACATCTGAGAAAAATGTACATGGGTTTAAAGATACTGTGCTTGGACCTTCTCTGTTTACAGTAGGACACGAGCAGCCGTTTTTCTCTCCAAGGTGCTGTTAATTTTTCTCACAGAGAAACAAAAAGACCATTTTTTGCACATTACACCACACAAACTTGAGGGGAGAAATTTAAAAAAAGCCAATGACGTATATAGACTTTATGGATGCTCAGTGATATCAGACTTATGGTATCGGCAGACATTTGCTTGAAAAAAAAAAGAGCAGAATTTGAAGGTGACTTTGCAATAGCATGATGACATACTTTCATATAGTCACAATATCTGCATTTTTACTTCCATGTATACCATGTTCACTTCCGTGGCTTTACACTGAATGTAATTGACCCATACGCTGATGTAAAGTGCACTGTGAGGGTATTTCTGATTTACCCATTTGCTCTTTAATGGCCTTTGTTTAATTTTTTTCTCTGTAGGTTTGTGGTCAGCAGAGAAGAGGAGGGACAAGTAACCTGATTGAAATTGAATGGAGAGGGAAAGAAGTGGAGTGGTCTCTCCCTGTATGATAAATCATAATGGGTTTAGATCAAAACTGTAAATAACATACATTGAATGCTAATAAACGTTCTGATCTGCTGAGCCGTTTTATCACCATGTGTAACATGGTGGATACGGTCACCTCACTCTGGCTTGTTAAAAGTCCAGCTTTTGGATTACATCTGATTCTAAAAAAGTGTAGTACTAATTTTCCCAATTTTAATCCAGACCAAAACCTAATGACCTCCGACAAGTGTCTGCCAAGTGCTCATAATGTGATGAATACAGGAATGTGTGTGTATCTACTCTTGTGACACTACATGTGAAGAACCCTTAATAGCGGAAATAACTGGAGATAATAAGGTGCTAATGATTATCATGCATTGTAAATATAATTTCAGTTGAATACAGTGTTTTCAAAATAATTGGTTCATATATTCATAATAAATCTTTTTATAATTCATACTCAGCAGTGTCCTCTTCACGTGCAGTACTTGGTTCTGGCCACTGGGCGTCGCTGTTGGGAAGAAACTGGAAGAGACCCGTTAACTGATTTATTCGTATCAGGCAGTAAACAGTTAAAATCTGAGCCGCGCTGTGGTTAGCTGGTATTTTTAGGAAGCCACCATAGAAATATGTCAAGCTCGCCTCTTATACTCCGCTCAGCGTCACTGCTCACATTCCGAACAATTTAGCCAAAACGAGGCGATGATACTAAAACACCGAGCCGATTAGAGAATTATGCTCGACGCCTGTGGTTATCGTGTAGACTGCGGCGAGTGTGTGTGTGTGCGTGCGTGTGCGTGTATGCGGCGAAGCAGCGCTCTAGTGATGGTTTGAATCACGAGTCAGTTCATAGATTCGATTCTTTCGAGTGCGTTTAAATGAATCGAACGCTACGAGTTTTGATTCTTTTGAGTCACATTCAGAAAGTTCACTGTAGCCTAGTCACACTAACACCACTCTCACTCACGAGATCAAGCGTCTAAACTGTGCAACGTCAACAGTTAACCTAACATTTCGTTTTATGGACTTAATACACAAAAATAGGTGTTTAAGTGCTGCGTGTTTCTTTCGATGGAATAATCATAGATCATTTCAGTCCTTTATATTTTAGCCGTTTCTGTTCAGTTTATTCTGAGTCCAACACTTGCATTGCTTTTGTTGTATGCACATTTAACTTCTGAGCATTTTATTGTAGATTAAATAATTCACAATGTAAAAATAGCTCCTAATAGAGGGGATGCACATGAGGTCACGATAGGTAGAGATCACTGGTTATGATGAGTGAGTGCCAGTGTCAGCAAGCAGCCTAAATGTTACGGAAACAATGCATCTAAAATGGGAAAGAGATGTTGTAAGACTGCACAGTAAGAAATCAGAGTGATCTTTTAACAGTATTGGATTGCACTACATATATATATACAGCAGTCCGACTATCCTGAACTTTAGGAAAATAGCTACAGATGTAAACATATGGATGTATACACTATCAGCCTGTATTGATTTGATATTGTGTGTGTGTGTGTGTTTTAGAAATAATCTTTAATTCTATTTTTATAACTCAATAACTCATATCTGTTCACTCAGTGGGTGTTTTCCGTGTGTACGCTGATGGAACATCCTCATTTTCTGTCTTCGTGTTGGTTGAAGCCACTGACATCGCAATAAAGTACACAGGTATAAATGCATACATCAACACAGCTGCATGTAAACAATGGGCTGTCAAAACTGTCATTGTAGCTGCCCCAGGATTCAGTGGGGGCTCATTAATTCTCTACCTGCACAAATGACCTTAGTAAGCAGCAGTGTTGGCAACAAATATAGTATGCCTAGGTAGCACAGTTTTCTAATAAAAAAATCGTACTAATATAAACATTTGCACAAATCCGTGTATGTTAATTTGTTTTTTTGTTTGGCTGCAGCCATGTTGCATGTTTTGCAAGATTCAGTTCATCTGTCAGCAGATGCTGGATGCATCAGGAAAATCTACTGCAGTGCTATAAGGAGCTCAGTAGTTTTTCTCTCAGCCTGAGTGATAAATTCAGTTAAGTAGCAAAACATTTTACTGGAGTGATTTTATTCCAATCACACACCAAACCACTTTTGGCTACCGCGAGCCGAATCTTCTGAGTCGATTCGTTCAGAAGAGTCCCATTAGAACGGACTGATCGTCGGTGAATCGCCCATCACTGTTTCAGTGCTGCTGCTGCTGCTGATGTTGATGAGGATGATGCCGATGTTGTCGTTTCGCGGTGGAAGAAAACCTGTGTTTTAAACCCTTGCGATTATGGACACGACTTCCCAGACGTGTGGAGGATTCAGTGGATAATACTTTATATGTTCACGAAGGATTAACGAGTTATTTCCGTTCGGCGTGTATCATCCAGTCGGAGCTGATCACGAAGCACAGGTGGACTCGCCTTTGGACATCTGGCCTGAAGAGCATATCTGGAGCAAGAACAACCAGCAGTGTGTGGATTAGCCGGTGTGAATAGAAGAGCAAACGTTTGTGAGTGTTGCTTATCAAGAGGACAAAGGTTTGCCGAGGCTTTACGTGTTTTTTCCACGCGGATAATCCAGTGTTTTGCTCCACTACGCTTTCCACGGAAGGATGCTGCTGCCTCCGTTAGCCCGCTGTAGCCTAGCCAGTTAGCCGCCAGCGCTAGCACTCAAATCCCTCAACTAATCTTCAGATTAGCACAGTCTGTCGCCGACGTAGACGGCTAATGAGGCACATAAAGCCAGTTAATCATCCCCGGGTTCCTTAACAGGAGATATGTACAGTTAAAGCTTTAGACGGACGTGGTTTTAGTGGCTCTCCTGGGTGGCAGTTGCGAGTACAGCGCTAGCTGTCGTTAGCTGAAGGTGACTAAGCTGGCTTATTACATGCTAATAACATTTTACACCCGCAATTGTTCACTTTTAATAAGCATTGAAAAGAGCCAGCGCCTCGTTTGTTTCTGCTATTTTCCCCTTTCCCTGAGTGATGTCCCCGGCTGGGAGCTGAGGGTGGCAGCCCCGTTACCAAAGCGTTTGCTCGTTTGTTGTGACAACGCCGTGACAGCGATGCTACATGTGAAATACAGACATATGTGTGTGTGTGTGTAAAGAGAGATTTTTTGAGACGTGTACTGATGTAGAATAGACCCTGACCCCCATTTCTAAACCGCTGTTCACTGTTTATTTCCCTTTACTGTACAGAGAAGTGTTCACGGACAGTCAGGTCACCACCAAACACAGGACCTTCCATCAGCCTCTCTTAATAAAGTCCTAGAATAGTGGACATTTAGTCTTTTTTCAATAATTTGAGTTTTTGCCAAGTTTTTAGTTTAGCTGTGAGACAAGTAATCGTGTTAACTTTGTTTTCTAATCCTATTTTATGATTTTGGGATTGTGCTGTGGGTAAGGCCATTAGAAAAGGCCGAAGTGGAAAAGATTAGATTTGTACATTTGCACAGTGGACGAGGAAACATTGCCAAAAAAAGAGCCTAATGTTTTGGCGGAGCAGCTTTGTATGTTGGGACACATTAACTCCAACTGTAGCGAAACAAGTGCGACTCTTGTGAGTGAGACAGTATTCTTCGTTCATCCAGGGTACGCATGGATCTCAGAGATCACATTCCCGTTGGAGTACTGTCTGTGAGAGGACAAGAAGTGACTTTGGATTCCAGATATTATTGTCCAGTGGAGCTTTAATAAAAGGAAATATCTCCGGAGTGTTTCCGCTTCAGGGGAGAGGAACAGTGCTCCTAAATGGAGCAGGTTCTCTCCAGCCCGCGAGGTCATTGTGACTGGGAATCTGACCAAAATTCCCTTGGATTTATGCTTTTAGATATGGATAATGATGTCGTCACTGGCAGCCCTGAAGACACAGAGAGGCATCAGAGGGGTGAACCAGGCATTGTTGCGCTAAGCTTTGATGAGATTTTTCAGGAGAATGCCTTCAATTTAGATGAGCTCTTTCGGGCATCCCGGTATTCAGGATTAGAGCAGACCTACCCGTGGGAACGGAGCTCGGAATGTCTTTCTCCACAGTGGGACAGACGGACCCCTCAAGCCCAGGAACTGGCGGAGGAGCATTGCTGCGTTGCACCCAGTGATGTGGATACCGGAGATCTCATCAATTTCAGTTCCACCACCCCCAGCCCTAAACACACTAGCACATCTATGCAGGGCTCCCCCATGCAGGCCATGGACCTCCTACAGCCCAGTGTGATGGCTGAACCAGGTTGCTATTTAGATGGATTCATAGGGCAGCCACCTCTTGAGCCTTTGTTGGATCAGACTCTCTCTAAAACCTTTCCCCTTCAGAGGACTACAGTAGTAGAGAAGCATCTGGACACATTTTGCCAGATAAGGGATCTGAACAGTGATCCCTCTCAGAGCACACCTGAGCAGGTAAGGGACTTCCTGAGTGTTAGCTCTGCCGATGTGCTGGATGTAGCTGGGCCTGGCTCAGATAAGACTTGGTCCTGTGAACCTGAACTTTCACCTCTATGTTTGACTCCCTTGCCTATCATCCACCCCTCCTCTTTCTCACCCTCCTGTCCTTACCCAGACCCCCCAAGTGGACCCACCCCCCCACATTTGTCTCTAGGGTCACATGTGCAGCCATGTGATGGGAGATGTGACCTCCCCCTGGAATCTGAAGCTGAGATTGCAGGGGTGTTTTCAGAGCATGAAGCACTTTTAATGAGTAGTAAAGCAGCTGACTCCACAGTTGAGATCCAGGCCAGGACACACTCACCTGTAGATCTGCTCGAGTCAGACACACCATCTGTACATGAAAGAACTGGATCAGATTCCCTGAGCATATCTGGGACATCACCTGGGTCCATATTGCCTGGTCCAGCTACAGGTGGCCCATTCGAGAGAAGCCTATGTGACATCAGTCCTGAAAGTCATTGTCAGAAAACTGAGACTATGGAGGTAATGTTACCTGATGATGTACCTAAGAACACTCAGGAACATGACCTTGACTCCGTACTCAGCCTCTCGGTTCTCCTGGTTTCACCTGACTTGGTACCTGAACATGTGACTCTAGTGGACTCGGTGTCAACCTCATTGCTCTCTCTCTCTCATCACACTGAATTAATACCTGAAAACAGCAGGGAGACCGAGGGGTTCTGTGAGAACATCAGCACTCCTGAGACAGATGCCTCCCCTGAGACCCCATGCCACCTTAATGGAGTTTCTGACTGTTCCGTTACGTGTGACCCCATACCTTCAGTACCACCTGCTGACGGCATCTTGAACCCTGAAACATTTGCCTGTGAGAAAGAGGCACGTGCTGACTCTTCTGATACCTCAGAGAGCCCGTCACCTTCTGACACCTCCTTTGCCTCAGAGATAGAACTGCCTTCACTGCCTGTTGTTCAGATTGCACTAGACGTCTCTGCTGAGCCGACCATAGAGCCAGAGCCTGAGCCTGAAACCCAAACACACAACTCGCGCTCTGATGTAAATAACTTGCTAGAGGAAGCGATGAACGAACAGACAATCAACACAAGCTCAGAAGACATAGTAGATGAAGTCCCTCACCCTCTCCTTCCCTCTCCGCACTCTCAGGAGGCAGCAGCTTTGCTGTGTCAGTCAGATAACACATCAGTACATTACGTAACTCAGCAGTGCAGTGACCTAGATGCCAGTATAAATGTACAAGTACTAGACATACAAGAGACACTGCAGGACCTTTCTGCTGGTGACCGTGACTGTGAGTGTGTACAATCACAAGATGCTTTATGTGATGAGTGTGAAACCTGGAGAGAGCCAGACAAAAATGGATGCGCTCAAAGCATCACAGCTGGGGATCACGTCATATCTGATCGTGACAATCTGAACACATTCACACCGACTGATTCCAGCAGCCAGAGCAGCGTAGATACACACTTGATGGACTCGACGGCTGTCCTTACAGAAAACTCGCCTTCAAATCCAACGTTACCTGTACCAGACCGCCTGAGATACGCCAGTGTTAGTGTGCAGGAGGAGGTTAGTGATAATGATCAGGATCAGGTGACCCATCCGTCTGAGAGCGCTCCCAGTTCTCCAGTCTCCACTTCCCTCTCGGGTGCGGACTGTCAGCAGACCCAAGTGGGCGTGGCCATTGAGCAGGGGAGGGGAGGGGCCTCTGAAGTGAGGGCAAAGAGGGAAACTGATATACCTGTCCACTGCACACAGGTAGACCTGCCTCAGGTAACGTACATACTGCCAAATCCGTCTCAGATAGCAGAGCTGCAGGTAAACCCTCTCTCGCCACTCAAAGATGAGAGTGGAGTCCTCCTGCCAGAGGAAACATGCACGCCTCTGATGGAGGAGAGCATCCATGTTCCTGATGGTCCCAGCCATGCTGACATGGCCTTGGACTTGTGCATGAACTCGGATGTGACCAAAGAAGGGAGCGTTGCTGTCGTTGTGGTCCCTGTGCCAACGGTTCCTACGGTGACCCCCCAGGAAGAGGAACATTCTGCACTGCGGGCCGTTTTCCAAGCTCTCGATCAGGACGGAGATGGATTCGTCCGCATTGAGGAGTTTATGGAATTTGCAACAGCATATGGGGCAGAACAGGTGAGGAACATGCGTGTGTGTGTCTGTATATGTGTATGTGTACATGTGTGTTGTTGTAGTTTGGTGTCACTTGTTTTGAGAATGGTGGAAAGTGCTTTGTTGTGTTGTCCACTGCCTGTGTTTGATTGGTCATGTTTTGTTTAAGCAGTGTCGTTGTGTTTGTGTAGGCTAGAAGGGTACTGTGGTAGATTATAAAGGCTAACAGGTTGGTAACACTTATATACAGGCAGCTGTAAAAAGGTCAGGACTCTCACACACACACCGACACACGCTATCTCATGTCCTGAATTTCACTTAATCATTTTTTTAAAGGTTATTTCACATAAACAGAACATTTTTCTGTTTCTTCATCTCCCTTTTTGGCACATCTTCATGTCTGTGAATGATTCGCATGCAGGGAAAGGTTTATGTGTTTGTATGTGTTTTTCCTTCAGCCACATTATACCCAGGGAAACCTGAGCATGGTGACACTCAAGATCTTATACATTATTCACACCCTCAGAGATTCAATCCCCCTGCCGCTCTGTCTTCCTCTCTCGCTCAGACACACCAACAGAAATATTCAGTTTCATTGTTTCTTGACCTAAATCACTAATTGTTACTTGTGCTCATTAGATGTCTGCAGTGTTATGATTGTTGACAGGCTTGTGCTGTTTTAGAGTTTAGTTGGTGTCTTAACAACTGTATTGGTCTGGACCAGCCTGACCTGCACTGACCCCCTCTTAGTGGTTTGAAGTTCTGCAGCTCTAAACCCACTCGGTCCTGCTGAGGATCCATATGATCCTCTCTGCCAAAGCCCTGATCTACAGTCTTCATGGCTCCTCTACACAAGGAACTGCTGCTATAATAAGAACTATTGTTTTATTATATATTTATTTTATTATTTTTCTTTCTTCTCTCTCGTGTGTTATTGTTCTCCGGTGTGGACCAGAGGAGGACGGGTTCCCCCTTCTGAGCCTCCGTTCCTCCTGAGGTTTCTTCCTACAGCTTAGGGAGTTTTTCCTGCTGACGTCGCCTTCGGCTCTTTGGGGCTCGAACCCGGTTTCTGTAGAGCTGCTCTGGGACGACGTCAGTTATAAAAAGCTATAGAGAGAAACTGGACTTGACTATTCCATGTCCAGTGTGCCTTTGGCGGCAGGGGTGTGTTTGTTTGCCTGTGTGTTCGTACATGTTTGTATATGAGGAACTTCTAACAGAACTGGACATGCCACCTCTGTTTAAAGTGGTCGCATCCTGCAGTTAACAGTTGTTAGAGGGTCTGTGTTTATATGTGTACACAGTATGGCTACAAGTTTCTCAACCCCATACCTAAAGACTAGGTATACACAGTGTATCTATGTATGTAACTATATATTCGCTAAGTTTGTGACATCACAAAACCATGTTTGGAAAATAGGCTGTTTTCGATGCTTAACGTCCATATATAGACTGTATGGTTGGGGAAGTAAACAAACATTTTGAAGCTTTAACAATATTGACCACTAGAGACACATGATCTGAATCATTTAATATATTAAAAAACATCGCAATCGCAATATGCAGCAATATAATCGCAATGCTGTTGTCTCCATATCGTCCATCCCTAGAGACATGTGATCTTTCACTGTTTTCATGCTCGCGGAGTCTGTAGCCAGTTTTCCAGCCAATTATCAAGCACCTCGTGAAATACACTGTGGGCAAAAAAATAACAAGTGGATTCCCTGGACTCAAGCTGTGTTGCATTGTGTATTTTGCAGGTCAGTAGTGGTGTAAAGCTCATGGTGCATTGTGTGAACTGGAGGTGTATTGTGTTTTGCAGGTCAGAAGTGGGTTAAAGCCCTGTGGTATTATTGGCCTGTGGTAGTAAGGCTATTCACAGAGTGGCATATCTTTTAGCCTATAGCTTTTGGAGTTTTTTGACATCAGGCCTTTGATAATGGGTTGTGTTTTTATCAGGCGCTAGCTACATGTCAGTTAGAGAACACACACACTGCCTTTTTAGCCCTTCACTGTCTGGTTCATGTGTCTGCCGTGTGTTAAAGCACAGGCACTGAACGTAACACATACCGGTTCGATGAGAGCTACATTTTGGTCAATGTAATTTTTAAAAATCCGTTGATTTTGGAAGTAGTCCTGCTTACCTAATTGTTGTGGTGGAGCACCTTTTCCACTGTTCTTTTTCTTCTTTCAGGCGTCACCATGATTTGAGTTGCCAAGCAAGTTAACGTCAGTTTGTTCATGTGTTTGTTACATTGTTGCCTTGTTATGATTTATCAGGGAAAATCACTTTTATCATAGTTTTTGTTTTTGTGCAGTTATCGACTCATATTCATTTCGGCAAAATCAGTAAACACAAAAGTAACAGAATCCATCAAAAAACCATCACAGCCCTGATGATCTGTCACTGTGAAAACACTGAAGAACAGTGGAAGAGCTTCTAACCATGTTCATACTGAGTCAGTTCAGTTCAGTAGTGAGTGTCCTTTAAATCGTGTGCTTTAGTAAACTAGTCATGTTACTGCGCTACTTCACCTCTGTGCTCCTCTTGTTTTTCCCCAGCTTTCTGTTAGTGAACTAAGAGCAAACTTCAGCACTGGATGACCGTGACTTTCTCAAACGTGCTGCCCAGTGTGTGTGGGTGGGGGTGGGAGTGTGTGGGTGGGTGGGTGGATTTGGTACAGGAAGTCTGGCTCTTTTGTAAAAGCTGGAAAATGCTGAGGTAAACACAGGAATGATTAGATTGGCAGGTTGGAGAGAGAGAGGGAGTAAATGGAGAGCAGGGTGGAGGTTTGGATAAACTACTTTTCTTTTATTGTTAACCTCAGTGTTATAGTGCCCTTCTTTTTACGAATCCCAGGGTTTGGAGGAATATCTGCTTGGTGGAGCTGCTCTGTAGTGCATCTTGTTGGGATGTGGACTCTGCTGTCTGCAAGCTTTTGCCGTCCTGTACTGGTGGTGTCATTGTGCAGCGGGAGAGGGATGTACAGAGGGAACTGGCTGTGATTGTATTAAAGACATTTTAAAGTGATAAATAGATCTGTTCAGCTTGAAAACACGTTGCTGTGTGATTTTCCTAGTGCCGGGGGACGTGTTGCTTGTCTTGTCGTCTGTATCCCGATGCTGCTTTTCAGCTTTACTGATGGTTTTACCAGTAAATATGATAGATAATAAATACTTTGTGCATCATATAGTCTCTATATAATAGCACAGTGGCAGTTTTAGGACTTTGTTGTTTAGATTAGTAAAAAACAGTAACAATAAAAAAAGTTTATGTTCAGAAAATCGTCTGGATATAGTGTTACAGTTACAGTTGTTATAAATGATGAAGTAGCCTGTAGCGTTAACATGATAAATTCTCTCACGTCACAGTGAGCTTCTCTGGATTCATGGCAGCACAGCGCAGTGTGAGATGCTGAATGAAAGTGCTGGTGGTTTTTAATAGCAATGTCCAATTGTGACACATCTCGTGAAAATATCTGGACGTGTTGTGAGGGTGTGAAGGTTTTTAGATCGAGCTTCGTAACTTCAGAGGAGTCCACTGATCCATAGCCCAATACGGAGGGCCTCTGTCCCCTTTCGGCATGGAGACCCTAGGTTTGTGAGTGGTCCCTCCAGAGCACCTCATTCTATTCACAGTGCTTTTCTATGGTGGTTGTAAGCTGTGTGTGCTCCACTGGGCACCGGTGCTTTACCTTACAGTCGCTGAGTTTGCTCATTAGAAGTGATGTCTAGATACTTCTGGACACTCTGGGTGTCATGATAGTGGTAGTGGCTGTGTTCTTTGAAATAGGTGTGTGTGTGTGTGTGTGTGCCCCCTGATACTGTGGTTCTGCTGTAGTCTGGTGGTAAACATCGTGTGACTGCAGGATGATGTGTTTTATCATTAACACCACTGAGGTATAAGGACTGCGACCTGTGTAACACATTAAACAGCTTCACCTAGTTTTCTCTTTAACGCCCGTTTGCTCGTGGACCAACCTGATGTGGTCATGATCTCTGAGCTTTGTAAGGCTACAGTTGTGTTTCTGAGCGTGAGAATGTGAGTTGGTGCTTGTTGGAGAATGACGGGTGAAGTCAAGTCTTTTCCTTATCTGGATATTTTACTGTGGGTGTTCGGGCTTCACGTCATCACGCAGCTCTCACACAGTAGCGCCATGTCGGGCTGCTCGACAGCTGCAAAAATCATAATCACCCTTGCTATTGTCGACATTGAGATCTCTGTGGAAATATCACATTTACTTTACGCCTCTTTAATATTTGAACGTGGCTTTACCTGAAAACCCAGTGGAGTCACCAGCAGTGGCTCCATCAGCTCCCAAAGAACAGAACATTTAAAAAAACCCAGTGGAGTCAAGGGGTAAGACAAGACAAAGTGAGAGCATGCAGCACAGTTATCGTTACATCATGATAATCTTGTTTTCATAATAATCAGAATCCAAAATAGTAACTGGAAAGCAAAATCAGATGAATTGCACGGCCCTACTGCCGTAATCAGAACGGATACGCGACAGCTCGTTTATTTCTCAGTCATGCTCTAAAATACACTTTTGTGATGTTTGTCTCTTGAGAAACATGAAAAGACAAATAGTACAAGTGTTCTCTTTTCCTGACCATGTTTCCATGGTTTCCACAGAGTCTGAAAAAGTCTCATATTTTAACATTTGAATGTAAAGCCTTAAAAAGAGCATTAAGAACATTAAGATATTGTCTTAAATGGCTTACGTCTTGGTCTTAAATCTCATTGTGTAGGTAATGCTACTTTCATCTTTTTTTGGGGGGCGGGGGCAATTAGGACAGTGGTGGCCTAGTGTGCAGAAGGTTGCAGGTTGACGTCCTGACCGAAATACCACTAAGGTTCCCATGAGCAAGGTATCGTCCCACTACACTGCTCCCCAGGTGTTGTTGATCGCCTCCCACTGCTCCACATGTGGGACCAAGCTAATGGTGCTCCCTGCTTCGGGGCTTGAACCTACGGCCTTCTGTTCACAAGGGCAAGGTTCTAACCATTAGGCCCCTACTGCCCACCAGTGTGAACACACAGATGGGAAAACATCTGTTTATTTTGTTAGTAATTCTAAGACTCTCAGATTTTCTTTAATGTTCTTTTCTACCTTTTACCAGTGTGGACATAAACCACACCATTAAGGTCTTAAAAAGTCTTAAATTTAACCTGAACTACATCACTTTTACAGCGGAACAGCTACGTACACGCACAGGGTTGATTCCCCCTGAACTCCCAGGTAAACGTGCGTCCGTGGAAGGAGCTTGGTGCATATGTTATAACAGCGCTGTACATTTTCTTGTCTTGTGTGTGTGTAACCTGTGCTCTGTGGATGGTGCTGGTAAACCACCAGATCACATAGCAGAGTTAATAATGTGGTACAGCAACAGCTGTAATCCACACCTGGATACTGTTGACTTATCTAATATACGGCTGTCTGGACTTCAGCAAGGCCGACACAGGCACTTACAGCAAACCTTCAAATAAAGGAGAGGACAGTGGGTTATTGGTCACTGTGAACGCACTCAATCACACACAAAGTGCCTCACATTGAAATGTTTAACCCATCACACGTGCACACATGTAGCGGGCAGCTATGTAAAGGGCCTGAGGAGCAGTGTAGCAGGACAGTACCGTGCTCAAGGCTTCCTCAGTGGCACCCAGGTCAGGTCCTAACCACTGGGCCACCACGTCCATGTGTGTTGTGATATTTTATAAGATTATGAGGTCAATGTTTAAAATCTTGAGTATCTCCCAGTTTTAAGAAGCTGTTTAGTAAGAAGCTGCAAAAATGATGTGAATCTTATTCATGTTTTAACGGAATCGAAGTTGATGTTGGCGAGTGTGGACGTGTCGTCAAGGAGAGGTCAGAATTACACCGTAAAGTATTTTTAAAGTTTTACTTAACAGAGAGAGAGAAAGAGAGAGAGAGAGAGAGAGAGAGAGAGAGAGAGAGAGAGAGAGAGAGAGAGAGAGAGAAAGA
>JBBPDA010000009.1:23896417-23909457 GCA_037974385.1 Arnoldichthys spilopterus
AAACTTATAATAAATAGGAGGCTACACTAAACTATAAACCTAACAATACAGTATAAAAAGTTACACAGTAATACACATATACATTTCTGCTCTGCTAGATGTGTTCTACCCAAAAGTGTTGTGAAATGGAATCTTCTAAGCAACATCAGCTCAGGTACACAGAGTAAGCTAAGTGCTAAATCATATACAGTGTAAAAAATCACCTTTTCTCTGATGCATCACAGTACCTCTGGATGCAACAGAACTGTGTGCACAAGAGCTGTATTGGCAACTTCAGGAAAAGGGTTTTCATGGCCAAGCAACATAATCATATGGTCACTACATACAGTGCCAAGCATTAGCAGGAGAGGTGAATATTATGCTGCCACTGTGTGACTGCGGAGCAGTGGAATATTTCATAAATCATGCTGCACTGTCTGGCAATCTGGGTTTGGGCATATGGGCATATCTGAATTTAACGAATGGCACAAAAAAATCAGAATATGATCCTCAATGCCAACAGTAGGGTTGGATGGAGAAGGGCTGGGGCTGTTTTTAAGGTTTTGGGCTCTGCCTCATACATCCAGTGAAGGGTATTGTTAATGCAACTGTATGCAAAGACATCTTAGATCATTATATACTTCAAATTTTGTAACAAAGGTTTAGGCAAGGTCCCTTTTAACACGACTGTGCCAGTTTACACAAAGCAAAGCCCATATAGATATGGTCTGAGAGGTTTGGTGAGCCTTGAAACCAGCCAAAATTGAATAAACTGGAAAATAGATTGCAGCATCATACAGAGTGTGCCCCAACTTCCACAGAAACTGTTCAACAAAATCGCAGAGGTGTGATAGCCAGGTGTCCACATACTTTTAGGGTGAGTTAGTGATGTCATATGAGATAATACTACTTGTAGTACAATGTACATTTCCAACACTGGACTGAAAATGTGAAGCCCATGTGTTGTATGTTGTGCCGTAGGTGATGTTAGCAGCCGCCAGGTTGGTCAGGCCCAATCTGTATGTGATTGCCGAGCTTTTCACAGGCAGTGAACAGATTGACAATACATTTGTTAATCGCCTTGGAATTACCAGTCTCATCAGAGGTACAGAGGAAATCGGACTGGGAGAGGCATAGATATGTGCATTATGCTGACTGGGCTCTTTGTGTTCTTTCTCTTTAATATCCACTCACAACATTTACCTTCCCAATTCATCAATTAATACATGAATGTCATCCCTCATCCCTGGGATGTGTTTAATTCACTCCACCATGTCACCAATGTGCTTACATTCATCTGCCACCACCCTTGAATACTGCTGCTAAATTTATGACATCCTCGGCCTAATGTTGTTTTACCATCTCATTAATCATCTTTGCGTACCCTGTGTGCCTTTGCATCTCTCTCCATTCTCTTCCCCTCCATTGCTCTGTCTGCTTTCATCCTGCTTTTCGGGCTGGGCTGCATGTGTGTGCACCTCTGGCTGTGAACTCGTGACTACAGGCCTGATTTGTACATAGTGGCTGCGCTCTTCACAAGGAACGAGGAGCTGGACAATGCCTTTGTTGCAAGGCTTGGCATTACCTCGATCATTTGCAGTTAGAGTGAAAAATGCTTGAGTTTCCGAGGCTTTTCCCAATGACATGGTTTTAATAAGCTAAAGCTCCATTTATGGTTCTTGCTGTGTCAGTGGTGTTTGCAGTAAGCACACCACCTCTGCAGTGAAACCACAACAACATTTAAGATCACCGCACATAGCCTCTGTTCTGCTTATACCTCTGATGCTGTCCTGACCATAAATGATGCATGTAGTTTTCATACAAACAGCACCTTCACCTTTGTACCTGAAGTTAACTGACTTTTACTATGTCCAGAGGCCATGAGTGCTGGAGACAGTCATGAGGAAGGCAGGCTGGTGTACCGCTTCGGGGGAGAGCCTGTCGGCTCCTTTGTCCAGCCCAACCTCAGGCCTTTGGTTCCAGGCATAGCACATGCTATGTTCATGGACATTACCCATGACAATGAGTGTCCCATCCAGGTTAGTCAGGAAAAAGCTTTGGGGAAAATAAACAGTGCTGTGTTTAAAGGAGACAGAATTTTCAGCTAACAACTTCAGTATTGCTAAAATGAACAAATCCTAAGCACTTGTCATATGAACCATTTTTGGATAGATTTAACATTTAATTTACAGCTTTCTTTAAATATTGAATTGTTACACTTGATGTGAATTGTCTGAATTGTTCAAGGTGGTGGGTGATCATTAGGGGCCACGTCTGAGATGTTGTAGGACAGTTTTATATTGGTTTTGTACTAAAATGGTTCTGGCAGAGGGGTATATCCAGAAATATTTTATTATACTATCAACAACAGTACATATAAAAACACATTTAGATTCACTAGTTGCTTTTTGTCCTTTAAAGGTTCGCTCCGTCTATGACTGCCTGCCTAGCTCTGCTATCGTTTCTATGGCCTGTTGTGCCACAGGCAGTACTAGAGGATATGATGAGCTGGTTCCTCACCAGGTAAGACTCTTGTTGTGTTACAAGCAGCCTTCTGCATATTTTCCGCATGCTGATTGTGCCTAAATGTATTAAGCAGTTTTAAATTTCTTCAGCACACCAAAGACGCTTGAATGAAGAACTAATTCAGTACGCAGCCAGTGGTGTTGCCATAATTTACTGCATCCCATAATGCAACACAGTCACAGCTACGTGACACACTGTCAGGAAAAAAAATATAATAGTAATTTATAAATTACTTATAAATTATTTACAAACGATGTTCTGTTATCAATCTATCAAACTCATCAAACCCTTGGCTGCTTATGTTAATGGTTATCTGGGTGACAACAATGGAGGACAAAGATGGACTTTGAACTAGTGCTGTGTTTTACACTCTAAATAAATACACAACCCTGACAGGGCTAAATAGACATAGTTACATCCCCCTATCTATCTAGACATCTATTACTCTTGACATGTTCCAGAGAAATATGTTCTAGGTAAAACCACACCTCCCTGAATGATTAAACAACTATCATAAAACCTCGGTCAACCCGATGACCTGAAGCAGCAGGTTAGAGCCTGGGTCATGCATCATGATAGCACATTCCTGATAATAATTGTAATAATAATGTCACGTTTGTAGGGTGTTGTAGGAAGCAAGTGCAAGAGGAGTTAAATGTTATATTTTATTTTAAACAATTAACGAACAAAAACAAACTAAGAAAACAAAATGAGGATGTAGAGAAAACACGAACTGGACTTACTATACATGAGGAATACAGAAGAAACGGGAGCAGGGCATATACAAGAAACAAGGCAAGGTCCGAAACATGAACGAACAGGATCGACTTTCACAATAACCCACAAGAAACAGAGGGAAACACATGAGGTTAAATAACAACATAAAACAAGGAACACCGCACAGGAAACGAGGCACAGGTGGAAGGCGGGACAAGGGCGTGGCTAGACAGACACGAGACAGGGAACACGTGGAAAGCGAAAACAAACACAGACGGGCACACGTGGGATGAGACACGTTACAAATGATAATAATAATAATAATAATAATAGTAATAATAAGAAGAACTTTTTGTATAGGCAGACGATCAACATACAGACAGGTGATAAATTCTAAATACTAAACTTTAATTTAATTTATTGCTGTTGAAATGTAAGTTGAGTCAAGTCAAGTTTATTTCTATAGCACTTTTTACAACTGACGTCATCACAAAGCAGCTTTACAGAAACTGGGTCCGAGCCCCAAAGAGCCAAAGGCGACAGAAACAGATTGTTAGTGATGCTGAAATTTAGGAGTGATTAAAAATGATATACAAGTTTAAATCTAAACCTTAAAAGATAAATATTTTCAAAACTTTTTCAGAAGTATGTACTGAGCTCTATGGTTTAGAAGCATAGTGAGAGAATGAGGCCTCTCTGCTTTTCTGTGATTTACAGAGATTAATTAATTTTCTTTCCACCTTGGTTGGTCCCAGGTTTCGGTGGTCAAGGATGAGCGCCTGTATTCCAGGTGGAATGCAGATGCCTTGCCCTCCTCTGCTGGGGAGGTGAATCTTCAGTCGGGCATCATGGCAGGGAAGCTGGCACTCAATAGGCTCCACAAGGAGCTGGCTGAAAAGGACTTCACACAGGTCTGCATGACCCCTCAGCCTTAATGTCAAATGGGTTTGGCTTAGATCTGTAGACTCATAGTTGGAAAGTTCTAGGCTCACGCATTAAGGGTGGCCATGCCTGTGTGTGTGTCTGGGCTGCAGGTCTATGTAGACCAGCTGGATGAAGATACTGCGGCTGTAACCAGACACTGTCCAAGTACACACCAGTCGGTGGTGACTGTATGCCGAACCGCCTTCAAAAGCCCCAAAACACACCAGTACACAGAGAGAGTTTCTCCCATGTTCATACCAGGTCAGGACTCAAATACACTCTAACAGCTTGAGATCTTTCATTTTTACAGTGTGAAGAAATATTGGCACCCAAGGTCATCAGTAGTATGTTATTACCTCACCTGTTCCACAGGCCATATAGAGGAGGTGATTCTGGAGGCACGCATGGTAGAAAGGGACACTGGCTCATATGTGAAAGATGAGAAGTACATTAATGGCATGCCTGACTACACAGTGGAACTTTGGGAACACCTTCAGGTAACCTGAACCTGGTCACAGTGGGGTGACCAGCAGTGTCAGGAATGCATACCATTGAAATATTATGTCAGGTAGGAGGGATGACATCACGTAATCAGATAAGTCTACCATGACACTGCAGGCAGTGACCAACAAACGACAAATGAGTCAGGCAGATAATATCATAGGTTTAGAGCTGCAAGGAGTAGCACTGACCAAAACTTCTGGTCCATTTGCACCACACCTAATCTCCCACTGCCCAGCTATTTCCAGTGGAGAAATATAACTATTAGAGCTAGGCTTTCAGCTAAGGTAGCAATAAGCTACTGGTGTTGCACATGAACATTTTTCAGGACCAGGTCTGGATTTGGGAACCTGTGTATTTAAACAAAGTATACACTAAAAGTGTCCATCTTATCTTATCTTATCTTATCTTATCTTACACTTGTGACAAATGACCACTGGGTTGCGCCACAAGGGGAACTCAAATCTGTGACAGAAAATGAGAAAGACAGACAGAATCTGAGATTTCCCTCCTTGTTTTGTCAGCTTAAGGACAGTACAATTGTGCAACAAGGAGATGCCACAACGAAAGGTCGCAGTGAGTTTGTCCAGGAGATTGTCTTTGATCGGCTCACTCCAGGCAGCGTGATCGCTTTCAGGTCAAACACACAAACACATCTACTGTGTTTCTAATGTACTTGGTTACTGGCTGTGTATTATTCTTGGATCTGCTGAACAGTTTGACATTAGTCGCCCACTGTATGAGCTGTGTAATATTCACATTTTTTTTGGCTTATTATAGGGTGAGTCTGGATCCAAAATCTCAGGACACTGTGGGGTTTCTGCGCACTCAGCTCACTCAATTCAACCGCCTGTACAAATCAGGCAGTCTTACTGATCCTGGTGTGCCTGGAATTTTGAAAATTTCCTTGGAATTGTAAGCGTTTATCTTTTTTATTTAAGCTTGATTTCTATACTTTAAGTTGGTTGAAAATCTATAGTGAACACATTCCTGTACATCAGTACTTATGTACAAATAAAATGTATTTGCTGAACTGAGAATATTCTAAGAAAATATAAAATGTGGCCTGTGCAGAACTTATGACATATTACATATATTTTCTACCATGATAAACTTAGAAAATAGATATGATGTGTTACAATTTGGAGAAAAATGTCATATTTAAGTTATTCCCCTACAGATATAATAACCTATTATCATTTAGAAAAATCTGAGGGCATTCAACCTTTGATCAGCCATAACAATAAAACCACCTGCCTAATACTGATTGCTACTGAAACAGCTCTGACTGTAGGGCCTTTGTGTTTTGACACTTTTCTATTATAGCCAGTATTCAAACATTTAGGCTACTGTATCAGTTTGGTTGGACTGGACCACACAGTCTAGTCTTACATCCCCACATGCATCAATGAGCCTTGGTGCCCATAACCATGGTTTACTGGTTGTCCTTGCTTAGATCCTTTTGGTAGGTAATATTTATTGCATACCCCCCACAAAACTTTGCTGGCTAATAGTAAAAAATAACAATTTGTCATTGTGAACACACTCAAGCACCACAAAGAAATGTGATCTCTGCATTCAACCCATCGTGAGTGCACATGTGGAGCAGCAGGCAGCTTTTAGCAGTGTAGCGTGACATTACCTTGCTCAAGGGTACCTCAGTGGTGCCCTGCAATCTTTAGTTCACAAGGGCAAGGTCCTAACCACCAGGCCACCACTGCCCACCCCTCTGTTCCACCCCTTGACATGTGCCATTAAGAATATAATTAATGTTATTTTCTTCACCAGTCAGTGGTTTTAATATTATGGCTGATTTTTAGTGCATACAGTACAACTGTGTATGAACATTATTGCATTACAATGATTATGATAATTTTCTGCATTCTCTGCACAAAGCCTTATGTCTAAGCTGTCCTTGGCTGAGTTGAATGTATTACTTTTCCGCTGTGATACTGAGGAGCAAGATGATGGAGGAGGATGCTACAATATCCCATCCTGGATGGCTCTAAAGTATGGAGGCCTTCAAGGTATGAAACGCCTGCGGGTAACTCATTTCTTCATTTCTGATGTCTAAATGAAATCTGAATTTCTCTGCATGATCTACTGGAAGATAAGATCTACTTCTGTTTGCAGGTTTTGCCTCAGTGCTGGCAGACATTCGGCCCAAGAATGACCTGGGACACCCCTTTTGTGACAATCTGAGGCAAGGTGACTGGATGCTCGACTACATTAGCTCTCGGCTAATGAGTAAAGGAGGAGCGCTGCGTGAGGTAGGATGTAGTCTTTTCTTAACTTAAAGTACAGTGGTATTGTTTGGAGAGATCTGCTCATATGATATTACATTTGAAATGTTTCAGGTGGGGAAGTGGTTCCAGGCTGTGTTTAGCTACCTTAAGCATGTCCCCCGGTATCTTGTGCCGTGTTACTTTGACGCCATCATTGTTGGAGCATACGCCACAGCTGTGGATGCTGTGTTCAAGAACATGTCAAGGTTTGTGTTTGATACTCTTATCTAATGTACATCATTTTCCCTTTACTCCAAAGGTTTCACATCAGCCATTTTTTCTAAAAGCTATGAAACGAGTATTGTTTAAAGCCCTATCTTACATATTAGCACTGTGTAATGCTTAACTCACCCACTCAAATTGAGTCATTACACCATTTTTTTAAAGTCAAGCATAAATCAAAAGGGGCTTTTTTTAGTAATGTCACAATCACAGTTCATCATACCATACCATTTAAAAAACAAATTTTTGTTTTTAGTTATTTTTGATTGAAGTGATATAACATTTGCACAAATATAAACATGTGATTTTTTACCACACACTTGTGGGGAGGAAAATATTTTAGGTAAATCAGGCCTTATTTTTACACGCAAAATGTCTTGGAACAGCTCATACATTAAATAGTGTTGTAATATTTTTATTTTTTAGTATATTTACTTTTGCCAAAGACAAGCATTCATCTTACAGTGCAGAGAGGAAGTTCCAGTATACAGTATATATATATATATATAACAACAGTAACACAGTCAGCAAACTGCAACACGTTGTGTTTTCTGACACTTTTCTGTCATTGCCAACGTTAACTTCAGAAATGTTCTACAGTAGCTCTTCTGTGAGATCATATTACACAGCCGAGCCTTTGCTCCCCATGCTTGTCAGTAAGCCTTGGGTGCCCATGACCGTACCACTGGCTCTCTGCTTCCTTGGAATTTTGGTATGTAGAAATCACTGTTCACTGGGAGCACTTCACAGGCAGCATTGTTTACTTCCTGTTAACAAAGGACTACAAGCTGATTATTTTGGACTTATGTAAACTCTAGAACAGCACCACTAACAAAATTCCACACAATGGACCAATAAATCACAATGTGGCTGATTTACATGTAGCTCAAGCTGCAGAATCACGCAGCAATTTTTGATTCTCAATGAAATGCACTTTGACATTACAGGCAGTCAATGCTTGCTAGATTCATTATTCATTTGGGCTCATTTTTTAAGCCTGTAACATACTGCCCTGCCTTTTTGCAGTCTTCAGTACTAGTAAGGGCTAGTGGGCCCATTTATAAAATGTTATGGGCTGGGACACTAAATTGTAAATTGTTTTTGTTTATTCTGAGAGTAAAACATGTAATGTTGTTTCATCCAGAAATGTTTTTAGTTACATCATCAAAACTTTTACCTAACCAACTTTTCCCCACAACAATAATGCTCATCGTTGGGGCTTCCTTATCACCTGTACCAGGCTAGTTCAGCTACCTTGGACCATCTCTGTGTACTTCATGCTTCATATGCATATGATAGATATGTTACTTCCAGCTATAGGCTTTTAACTGCCACTTTCAGAAACCGAGTTTGTTTCCTTATTCTTCTGTTTGTTATTGTTATCCAATGTCAAGCAATGGAGGATGAGTTTCTCTTCTGAGTCATGATTCCTCCCAAGGTTTCTTCCTCAATCTTAGGAAGTTTTTCCTTCCCTCTGTTGCTTTTGAGTTGCCTATTAGGGGCTTGGACCTAGATTCTGTAAAGCTGCTTGTAAAAGTCGCTATATAATAAGTAATAAAATAAAAAAGATAAACAAAATTGACTTGACTCTAATTGACTACTTATTGTTAGCTAGATAACTTGATACCGTATTGTTTACAATAAAAATGGACTGTCAACTGTGATGGTATGTAAGGTACTGATAGGTGTTATTGATTTATTTGTCCTATATATGTCTAGCAGTCACTGGGTGTATGCTTCCAGTGCTCATTAACTACTCTACCCTAAAGCACAAACTTAGGAAACCAAATATGCTTCGATTGGTTGATTATATTTGGGATTTGGGGATGATTATGCTAATTCTTTTTTTCTGCAAAGTACTGCATCAAATACAACAGAAGAGGTTCTGCCTAAAACTGTACAAATGCTACTAACATTCATTTAAGATGAACATTAAATAGTGGAACGGCAGGTGTGAAGTGTACTGTAATTGTTTCTTTAAATGGCAGCTTTGTGCAGACTGGTTCAACCCTGGTGAAGCAGCTGGCACTAGGCTCCGTGCAGATGTGTGGTGTGGGCCAGGTCCCTGCCCTACCTCCCCTCTCGTCTGGCTTGGAGGACGTCCCATATCACCTCAACCCTTTCACCATGCAGGAGGAACAGTGTTGTGTATCTCTAGCTGCAGGTACAGTGTTGTGTGCCTCAGGCTACTACTACTACTACACTGACTACTTAAACTCTGACAAATTAATGAAATTATCATCTGCAAATATTCTTCCATAGACTGGCCTCAGTTTAGCTCTAGGATTCATATGTTCATCAGGCATGAATACCTGACATAGGTCTTCTATATCATGTTGAATTCAGTCACTGCAAGCACACCTCCCTTATACAGGCCTTCCTCACTTTTCATCTGGGATCTTCCGCTGCTGGGGCCGGGACACCTTCATATCCCTGCGTGGCCTCTTGCTTGTTACTGGAAGGCACATAGAGGCAAGGTGCGCTTTATCTATATAGTCCTGTGTAGGTCTAAATCTTCACCAAGATCTATCAATGTTGCTAGCAATGAATGATAAACAAGAGCACTATGCAAGCAAGGTGCTAAACACTCAGCTCTCATTAGCTCTCATCACTTTAACATTAGCATGTATTGTTCTTTGTCTGCAGGAACATTATCCTGGCATTTGCTGGTACTCTAAGGCATGGCCTTATCCCCAACCTGTTAGGTGAGGGAGTGGGTGCACGTTTCAACTGCAGGGATGCTGTGTGGTGGTGGCTGCAGTGCATCCAGGACTATTGTGCCATGATACCACAAGGCACAGACATCCTGTCATGCCCTGTGTCACGCATGTATCCTATGGAAGACTCAGAACCTTGGCTTGTAGGCACTGTGGTAAGGACAACAGACAAAATTGTGACTACTAGTGGTTCTCAACACTGGTACCTTGCACATTGTGGAGTATGCTGTGATTTAACACACCTGATCCATCTACCAAGCTGTTACTGAGTTGAAATGGCAGGTCCAGGGCTTACATTGGTGCTTTGTAGTGCTCATAGAAGTCAATTGAAGTCATTTATCAGTTATTATAATATGTGCATTATATTGCTTTATTATTTAAATAAAGTGCCGTTTAACTTCATACACATAAGGATTTTGAAATAATGGTGAACATGGCTAGTATTTGGTTTTTAACCTGATAACACTAAAATGTGTCTCTGCAATCAGATTAAAATCCTATTGCTATATGGTGTGTAATATGTACATCAGCTCATATACAATTGTATGATTTTCTCCTAATTTTTATTTTTGTTTTCTAAAGAAAACCACCAACTTCATAACTTCTCCTTAGAGGAAAAAGTCACATCTAGAGATGAAGCGATACCACTGGTGTAAAGTTTGACTGATTTGTGTCTCAGATTTAAATCAGTGTGTAATTTTGTGTGAATAAGCCCTATACATACACATTCCTCAAATTTAAGACAACCAGAACCAGAGTCAAGAATTCCTAAGACTACTACCAACAGCTGAGAAAAGTGACCTACAGTCATGTCTATGTAGTCATCTCTTTATGACTGTAAACACACGCACTTTCACACCAACAGTTGCAAGAATTACCTGCTGATGCTATGATGGAAGTCTGCGGTTCTTGAAGCTTTTTTTCACCTAAAAAGCCAGTCCTGAACCAGCTGTTAGTTGTTCATTCTTTCACTAGTCTGTACCATTTGAAGATGATTTCCCTAAAAGTGGAAGGATTTATTTTTATAATTTAAAGATATTTTAAATCACTTGCCAGACTCGTAGACATCTGCAACTTGTCTTGTTAAATGATTTAGAGATGTTTTTTTGGATGATGACACCAACATTTAAATAACAAATAGAACACCAGACCCTAGACAGCAGGGTTAGTCAGGTTCCATCTGCAGGAGGTTCCAGAAAACGGCACCTAATCTGAAATCCCTAATTATAATTTTCTGAAATTGAAGGTGTGATCATTATTAGTGTGTGCTTTCATTTTCCATGTTACTGTTCTGTTTTTGTTTTAATTTAATTATGAAAATGACTCAGTAGAAAGTGGGTTTTTAAACTAGAATGTACTTGAGCTATGTTCACCTCAATCAGCTAATTAGCTAGCCATGCATAATTTGTAATACATTTTCTGAGAAATCTGAATATAATGTGCATCATTTATGTAAATCATTGCCCTGTGTGGCTATTACCTTTGTATTAAATACATGGTGTATTGCTTTGTTTGTCATTGCTAGCTGTGTTGCTAACTAGTAAGCTAGAAGAGTAAAACAATAAATTCAATAAAAACATGTTAAAAAGAGGATTGCAAGGGACAGCAGAATGTGCAGGGCAAGACTAAAGTACTGAAGTGAGATCTACTGTCAAATATAACCGTGTTGTGTCCCTCTGAGTCAATCCTGAACAACAGCATTTAACAAAGACGCTGTAGCACTGGGCTGTTTGAGCTTGAATTCCATTTGAATTGCTTTGAGTATGTGTTATCTCTTTCCAAGGACCAGCCTCTGTATGATGTCATCCAAGAGGCCATGCAGTGTCACGTGCAAGGTATTGCATTCAGAGAACGAAATGCTGGGCCACAGATTGACTGCAACATGAGAGATGAAGGTTAGCTGCTAGTCTGATTTTTTTTTATCATAGTCTGTGAAACCTTGTCATCCCAAGGGCCTATGCCACCAACCTTCTGCTTATCTACATACCTGTCAGGATTCAATGTTGAGGCTAAAGTAAACCCAGACACAGGCTTTGTGTATGGTGGAAATCGTTTCAACTGTGGAACGTGGATGGACAAAATGGGGGAGAGTGACAAAGCAGGCAATCGTGGAATTCCTGCCACACCCAGGTACTTCTTATCCTAGCTAGAATAAGCCAATGACAGGCTTAAATGGAAATCCTTTCATTTTCCTGGTAACATCAATAAGAAAGGTGCAATGTGAGTCAGTGATCTGTGTGTGTGTGTGTGTGTGTGTGTGTGTTTTCAGGGATGGCTCTGCAGTGGAGATTGTTGGTCTCTGTAAGTCCACTGTGCGCTGGTTGATGCACTTGAATAAGAACGGTCACTTCCCCTACTCTTCCGTCAGTGTTCAAAGACATGGTATGTCTCATAGCCTGGAACACAATGAAAAGTAAAACATTTCTTTCTAAAAATGTAAAAAATAGTTTTGGCATCTGTAGCAATACATGACCATAGGTGTGTTGTTTTGGCAGGTGAAACACACACAGTGTTCTATCAGGACTGGAACCAGAGGATTCAGGATAACTTTGAAAAAATGTTCTATGTTTCACCTGATCCAGAGGACCCACATGAGCAACACACAAACCTGGTCCACAAGAGAGGCATTTACAAAGACTGTTATGGGGCTTCTAGCCCCTGGTGCGACTACCAGCTCCGACCCAACTTTCCCATTGCTATGGTGGTGGTAAGCTGTACTTCTGACCATGGGTCACAGCATAAAGCAGTATCTCAGCTGAAGGTTACCACATACAGTTGAATGCATAATAGAGGTCTTTTATGTGAATGCACTACAGGTACTGGGCACTGTTTGAAAGTGTACATTGTTTTTCAGGCTCCTGAACTGTTTACAGTAAAAAGAGCATGGACAGCCTTAGAGGTAGCTGAGAAGAAGCTGCTTGGGCCTCTGGGAATGAAGACCTTGGACCCTGAGTGAGTAAAACTAGCATGTTTAATGTACAGTGGATGTTTTTTCATTGAACAGCATTATTACTTTACCAATGGTTACAAACACAATGTTTTTCCTTTATGCATATTTTATATATTCACTAAATGTGAATCTTTTAACACATTGTCATGTACTGGGGATTCCCTCAGGAATATTGGGATACAGGCGCAGGTAAAAAAGGATAATTTATTAAAGATTCAC
>JBBPDA010000009.1:23918427-23948165 GCA_037974385.1 Arnoldichthys spilopterus
ATCTGTTCATCAACTCAAGCTGAAGCGATCTTGGGTGCTGCAGCAGGACAATGACCCAAAACACACCAGCAAATCCAGCTCTGAATGGCTGAAGAAAAACAAAATGAAGACTTTGGAGTGGCCTAGTCCTGACCTGAATCCTATTGAGATTCTGTGGCATGACCTTAAAAAGGCCAAATAAATTCAAATAAAGCTGAATTACAACAATCCTGCAAAGATGAGTGGGCCAAAATTCCTCCAGAGCGCTGTAAAAGACTTGTTGCAAATTATGTAGTACATTATGTACTGCATCCCATCACACCACTGTATCTACATTATATACTGCATCCCATAATGCAACGCCAAAATGTGGTTAGCAAAAGCTACTAAGCAGTGATTGGAGGGCTAAGAAAATGAGCTTGGTTTTGGTATGAGTCTGATCCGGCCTGTCCTGTAGCAGTACACAATGAAAAGTGAAAGTTTTATCTATCTTCTCATCAGCTATAGCCATGCTGAGGTAGCGTCAAGAGCAAGATTTTCCAGCTTCAAGTCTCAGAAACCCCCCTTATGATAATGCATCTGAAAGTAAAAGGAACTTTAGAAAAAACCTCCATGTCTTTATTCAGTGTCTTAGTTTTAGCCTTCGCCCCTTGATACTTTGTACAGCTAGATATGATGCACTTCACAGCTCTTCAACTGTGTTGTTGTTCTGCTGATTTTGTTAATGCTAACTTGTATTTATTAGGATCACTTCTTTTCCCAGTTTTTGGTCATTAATATCACATAGACTTAATACACATGAAACTTTGTGTGATTGTAGCTCCATAAGGCTAATACAGAATATGAGGTTTTTGTCCCCAGGTGGGCGTGTCCCTTTGTGTTCGCAACCTTGAAGTAGGGTAGGAGCAAAGCACTTTTTCAGCAATAGATTAGCATTCATTTTCTCATTTCATTACTAGTCATTTGTAGATTACTTAGAGTACTTGTAGAGTATCTTTTGAGTTCTAAAACGAAAAAAAAAAGTGACACACTGCATCACTACCATGTTCCATTAAAGTAGGCCACATTTTATGAAATTCCGGTATAGCGCTCTGCAGTGATTACATCTAGTAAGTCCATTGGTTCCCACACTGGCCCTTGAGTCCTCCTCCCCTTTCACGTTTAGTGTTGTCTTGCTCTTACATACACACTTCAACTCAGGACCAGGGTTAAGAACCACGTTATAAGCTTAAATATTGATAGCAAAGCAAGCTAGTCAGGGATTAAGAACCACAGGGGATTCCCAAATAGTTTTATGCAATACATAAAAAGTACTTTGTATGTTCATTTTTGTATTTTTAAGTAGATTTTCTTCTTGTTGTTGGTGTCTGAGAGAATCCTGTTGTATTCTGATGAAAATTGTAAAGACCTTCAAACTGATAAAGCTGATGATCCAATAAAACACTGCAGAATATTAATATAGTTAACAAATCAGATTTTACAGGGCTAGAATGCCCATTTAAATCCATGATGCAGTCATCTGGCAAACAGCAGTGATTTTAATTCACATTATTAAATATTTTTAAATTAATTTACCATATTTAAGTCCTGAACTTAACTGGAACCAAAATACATGTCAAAAGTATCTTCTAATTAGTGAATCCAGCTGTTTTGAGGTGTGCCTCAAAAGACTGCACACACAACTTGCATCATTTCCATAAAAAAGCATTGCTAACAGGATGGGGTGCTCTAGAGCAACCACAGTCCAAAGTAAACATACCCAATACCCAACGTCGACTAGAAGGGTATATTTTTGGAGCACCATTGGTTGATGCCAGCATCCAACACAGAAGTGTTTTAATATCTAATATAAAGCCTTTCAGGACAAGAAGGTTGTTGTTGTGAGGACCCTTTTGATTTGGGAAGAAATGGTAGATGTCTGCAAACTTTCGAACATACAGCGTACTGTGGACAGGACCCAGGAAGCAGCAATGCTGTGTTTTTAGGGGCACAATCCTCTTTGTTGCTTTTTGCTTTGCTTTTTTGCTTAGCAGTGAAGACTGTTATATGGAATTATTTGTAAATGGAACTCCAGCACAATATCTTTTCTGTTACCGTGAGTGGAGGAAGACCACACAGCTGTATTTATCTGGAGATGTTTCATATCTAGCACTGGTTAAGCTCACCTGCCAACATAACATCAGCACAGCCTGAGTTATAGCAATGTATTAATGTTTTATTCTAATTACAATAAACAGAATATAGCAGTCCCTTATGTGTACAAAAATACCTGAAAAGGTTACAATTAGGATTTGTAAGCCATTCAGCTATTTACAGAACCAAAAAAGCACATTTTCAACACAGGATCTTTCAAAGAGGAAAAGCTAGGTTTTATTTCTTTTTTGCATTCCCTGAAAGACATGTAGATTTTATATTTACCACCACTCTATTCTGCATTGTGACAGAGTTGCAAAGCACATCAGCTACTGTAACCAGAGAAAGGGACAATGCAATATGGAAGAGTTGTGTCGTGTACTCTGTTAGCAAGGAGGAGCAGGAGTGCTCATCTGGGAAGCTCCCCGGGAACTCCTTATCTGCTCTCAATATCATCTTTATAACTGTGATGGGACTTAAAGTGTTAGGTCTCAAGACTAAAGCCCAGGACACACTGACCCTCTAGAATGTTCCTCCCTATTCACACAGTTCTAGACTACTCTCCCCATTTACAATGTTCTTGCCATTTACACTGTTGTATAATGCTCATTCCAATTAACACTGCTGTAGACAACTTTACCCCATCTACTGCAGAATGCTCGCCTCCCCCCATTCAAATTGTTCTAGAATGTTCTGCCCTATTCACAGTTTTACAGTTCTCCTCTTTTGACAGCTCTATATTACTCTCCCCATTCACAATGTTTCAGCATTATGTTCTTGCCATTTACACAGTTGTATAATGCACATCCCCATTTACACTGCTGTAGAGTGCTCTACCCCCATCTACGCTGCTATAGAATGTTCGCTCCATTCACACAGTTCAAGAATGTTCTCCCCTATTCACACAGTTCTAGAATGCTTTCCCCTTTCCCAGTATTCTTCACCATTTCTCCATTTACACTGTTGTAGAACACTGAACCCCTTTAACACTGCTGTGGAATGTTCTCCCCTGTTCACACAGTTCAACAATGTTGTCCTCTGTCAGCAAAGCCAAGTGTTTCTTTGACAGTGTTGGGTCAGTGTGCCATGACCTTAAGATTGCTAAAGTAGAAGCACCTCTACGCTCGTCCATGCCATCATATTCTACATGACACAAAAGGGCAAAGCTCATCCTAGGTCTCAAATCTAACATACAAATACAACATACAAAGATCTACAATAATGTGTTTTTGGCGGGTGGGGGGTGGTTGATGGAGTTGGGTGCGGGTGGGCTGAGGCACCTGCTGGATTTTAGGCTTTGAGAAATCAAATGGACTAACACTAAGATATAACTCATGATTGTAGTGTGGGTACAGTGTGGAATAACTCTGAACAGAAAACAAATATGGAAGAGTTTGGTTTACACTAAATCTCAGTGAAAGGAACACTAAGTTGTTAAAGGAAAAGAGAAAAAAACATTGAAAGTTGCAAAAACGATGCCGATCTTGGTGGACCGCGCCTCATCAGGCTCCACTTCAACCCTGAGCAACCCAGTTACATTCATTTCTCTTAAATATAAAAATTGACATTTATTTCAAATCACTGATATAACTCTCAAAACAGTTCACACGTCATAAATGATTCATGTTACCAGCTCATCTGAACAACAGGACAGTATGCAAAGACTTTAAAGTGTAGCTTTTGAACTGTGAAAATAAGAAAACACTATTATGAGGATCCCAAGAGGGCTAAGTTCATTAGCATTTTCATCGTAAGTGTATTCAGTGACTTAAAAAAAAAGATTTAGCTTAATAGTGACCTCTGACCACAAGACATTCTCCTCAGACTCCAGTTTTTTACCAGCTTAATTTAAACATAAGCATTCTTTAAGGTCATTTGACATGACAAGAAACATAAAATAAACACAATATTTACATTTTAGCAAATAAAAAAAGCACAGTCAAGTTTCTTCATTTTGTATGTCATTGTGGAAATAAAAAAAGAAAATAAATGTACAACATAGTGATCAGAAACCTAAAATACAGTGTCATATCTATAAACTTTTTATGGTTGTATATAGCCATATGTGTTTGCTATTGAATTGCATATTACACGATAAAGCAAAGGGTAGAACAAATGTTGAATCTGAGCTCAATCTGTGACTAATGTGACTAAAAAACACTTTAATGAAGGTAGTGGGAACGATGACAGCTATGGCACATTTCGATTACACAAACGCTCTTTTAAGTCTGACGAACAGATAGCGTTAGGAACTGAAACTAGTCATTGTGAAGTACTTTTCTATAGGTATCCAACATTATACCAAACTAGAATTGAACCAAATTGGTCTGGGAGCTTGCAGACCTTTGTTTCTTTATTTTACACCTTATGATTGGGATCTGAACATTGTCCTCTAAAAATGGGGCAATATTTCATACATGCACATTGAGTGCAGATCTAAGGTCACTGTCTAATCAGAAGAACTATGACGTTGTTACATGTTTGCATTAAACCAATGCCTGAAGAAGAAAGCACTAATAAACTGAGCCACTGACTAAGATCATTACCATCAATGCCAGTTTACTCCTTGGCATGTCCACATTGTCCAAGTTGTACAAGAAGGAACAAAAAAACTCCCTAGTGGCTCTGTGTTTTAATATTAACTCTGCTTCTCCCAGACCTACTCCAGACCTGTGGTGGTTTCTTTAGTTCTGTGTTTAGTGCAGTTAAGGTACTTGGATGTAGAGAGTGTGTTAATGAACCTTTATGTAATGACTCTTTCCAAAGTGCTAATAGGGTAATTCACATTGAAAACGTTTCTTTTCTTTTGCCCAAAGAAAGTCGCCATGGTTGTTGTGTACCAAGCCAACTACTGACTATCGACGATCCTCAGCACAGAAAAGAAGCCCTGCACTGATCACATGCTTCCTGAGCAATGTTTTTTTGTTGTTGTTGCACTGAGCAAAAAAAATGAAAATCAGCTTAAGCGAACGGCACTGCTGACACAAAGTATTCTGTCTCTCATTGAATTTAATTATGGTCCAAAGAATTCTCATGAAATCTTGAGAAATATTCAGACCATTTATTCGTCATAAATCCGCGCTTTATATGAAGATGAATGTTTTGGCAAATGAGTGATAAAGGTATTACAATACGACTGTGGATTATGGTATAACATTATGACGAATGATTCAAGGAAGCATGGGTAGTGTATTAAAAAATGAAAACGAAAAAATACATGAGGCTCAATAAGGTTGTGAAAAAGTGGAGGAACAGTATTGAACAGCGCTGAGAAATTCACTAAATTTCAAGTAATCATTCAAATCCAGATAAATAAATAGATCCATGGAAACAATACTTAAAAATGATTGCATCATTTGCATTTTATCTGTGAAATTATGGTCACTCGGGTGAGCTTGTAGACATGGTGGCTAGGCCTTCTCATCTAGCTTAATTCACTATAGGCAAACGCTAAAAAGATGGCTCCTCTCTAAAGTTGTTACAAGTGATCACTGTGTTTAATGCTACAGTTGAGAAACAAGGCAGAATAGAAAACAGCCAGCTCCCACCATACCAGAAGGTTCCACAGCCAGGCCTCACAGTGCACTGTTCTACCGAAAACACATGGAAAGAGAAATCGTGAGCCGATCGGACTGATGATAAACCTAGAGGCGGCAGCAGGCCAGGTGGTTTCCCATCTCTCGTCCCTAACAGACGGTTCTTGTCACGTGCAACAGAGCTTCCTGTAGGTAGGCTTTTGGAGGGTGGGGTGCAGCATAGTGGTTATTTTTCCACTGAGCTCCAGTTTGCCAACAAGGTGCCATTCCTAAGCATGGTAGCTGTTATGCGGATATCAGTGGAGTAACCAAAACCATCTCTGCAGAGGGCATTTCTTCATACAGATGACAGAAGGTGCTTCAATAGAAATTTCATAATGGACTGAGGAATGATAGGACTTTTGGGGCATCAGATGAAGCAGTTGATCTCAGTACGTACATGGAATCAAAATGAAAAAATAAAGTAGCACAGGGAACAGGTGGTAAGAAAAAGATTCAGAAGAACAAAGCTGAAGAACTGGCTGAAATTTAGATGAACCAAAGGGGTCCTGTAAGAGGGGATTATTCTGATGCAGATGCTGTCAGGAAACAGCCAAATATGTGATATTAATGTCCATGTGCAAAGTCTCTTGGACAGTACCATGCCCATTGCAGAAGACCATGTACAGACAATGTTGCAGCTCTGAGAAATAAAAAATGTTTACAAGAAAAGGAGGATCAAATGCAGTTTCGGTTTCAAATTACATAGTTATAGCTTAGCTGTTCCCTGTTCTTAAAAGCAAAACAAAACGAAACTTGCAAACTAGATGTAAGCAACCCATTTTCGATCTTCTACAGGGTCTGGAGATCTTCCAAAACAATGGCCCTCCTGATTATCTCAAACAGGATCTTTGAACAAGTGCACCTTTAAACAGGACCTCCTGATTAACTGTATGGTAGAGAATTCAGAGAACATCTAGACTGCGTCCAAGTTTACCAGTGGATGAAGGCTTGTTGGCAACCAAGATGTGAGCTTCATCATGGTCCTGTTTGCACTTGTGGTCTTCTCTAAAGCACAGTGGAACACCTGCAGTGTACTCATCTGAGGACAACCAGTCTCTATGCAGCTCGGCACGGCACTAAACTGCTGAAATTCTGTCAGTTTCTCCAAGAGCAGAAGGCTTGTCTCTACTCCAAGTCCAGTTTGGGGGTCATAAGGCCACAATGGTGCAAGGGTGCTTGAGTTTGCAAGGCAAGACTCCTCTGTTGAGCTGGTAAAACTCCACTAGTTGGATCAGGTCTGTGAATTTGGTGGTTCCATCATCAAGGCTGAAGAACACTTGACCATCCTCTTCACACTGGAAAAAGGACAACAAATGACAAGAGAAACCAAACAATCAAAAAATTTTATAACACTAAGGATATTTATAGAAAATGAGGCATGGTGCTTACCGGCAAAATTTGAAAGTGTTTTATTTTCTGATGGTGGCACAGTGTCAGCACAAAAGCCTTAGGGTTACTCTGGCTGTCCCTCAGGAGAAACAATCTGACAGAAGAAAAGAAAAATCATATCACAAGCCAGGACACATTTGATATTCGCTAAACTTTTAAACCTTTGCTATAGTATAATTATCACAAAGAGAATGTTACTGTTTTAATGGGCAAATTGAAAAACCATATGCATCTTGAAAAATGCAAGGACATGAAATCCGTACCCATCCACCTGACCCTGTTGATGAATCATCCTATGCGATTCCTCCCGTGTGATCCGACCATGAAACCAAAGCTGAGTTTTGTGTATTACTGGGAAATAAGGAAGACAGAAAATTCTAATAACATGTTCTTATTCATTAAATAGATGTATAACAAACAGAAAACAAGCACTTTGCAGTTTAAATGTAAAAAGGAGTACCTCCACTTAATGATGAGGGGTGTAAAGGACTAGGGTTTCCCAGATTGTTCATGCGCTGACTTCTTTTCTGTAACAAGAAAGGGTAACAAAATCTGTCAGCTTTGCAGTCCATTACATATGTAGAGGCAATAAAATATGTAAATGTGAGCCATAAAAGAACACAATAAAAATTCAGATAAGGCATAATACCAGATATTTCAGCTGCTTTGGTTCTGCCTTTGCTTTTAACTAATCTTTGTTCCTATTTGTGTTATCTACCATACTCCAGGTAAAGCTGAGTAAGCCTGGCTATTGTCCAAATGTGTACCCAAGTGGATCATTTGAACAGATAAATAAACAAATAAACGTTTATAAAGAGAGCTGAGGGTTGATGCTCACCCTCCAGGCATGGCCCTCCTCCAGTGCGGCACTCTGAGCTTCCACAGGATTGTCGATGACCCTGCCTATCCTCCCTGAGAAATCCATGGCGACCAGAGAGTTCTCTGACACACTCCTCTGAGGAGAGAGGATGGTTGAATAAATTACTTGTCCATTTTGTGATTAATATTGTGCATCATCTGTTTTCAAGCAATGGCAATAAAATGCATCCAGTACCATTCAAAACATTCTTTTTTCTTAAAGACATGTCATATATGACAAATGATACTTAACATTAGTTGGAGGTAGGGCTGCACAATATATTTTGCACACATTTTACACACACATACACACAGACCCAACTTCCAGAAAAGTTGCAATATTTTCCACAATGCAATAAAAACAAAAATCTGTGATTGTTAATTTACATTTATTTAACTAACAAAATAGTTTCAAATGTTTTACTGTCCAGCTTAGAATTTGATGGCTTCAACACATTCAACAAGTTACAATAAAATTGAAAAGTGCACAGAATATTCAAGTAATACCACTTTAGGGTCTCCAATATGATTCATTATTGTTTTTATTTATAAAAGTAGTATTAAAGGCTTGGTCTTTGCCAACAAACTTGGGTCATGGCTCAGCCTATTGTGCCAAAATTTAAAAGACTCAAGATTGGCATAAAAGCCAGCATCTGTGATAATATGAGGTGCATCAGAGCCAACAGCATAAAAGAGTTGCATATATGTGAAGATACCATTGACTCTGAGGGGTACATATTAGGATTTTGGAGAGACATATGCTGCCATCAAGGCGACTTGTCTTCCAGGGACATCCATGCTAATTTCAGCAGAACAGTATCAGCCTACGTTCTGGACATGCTACAATAGCGCGGCTTCATAGACATAGTGTGTGCTTGGCTGGCCTGCTGTCCATCCAGATCTATCTCCTATTGAAAGTGTATGGAGCATCATAAAGAGGAGAATGAAACAATGGTGACCACAGACCATGTTGAGCAGCTGAAGTCAAATATCAATCAAGAATGGACCCAATTACCAATTGCAAAACTACTACATTTATTCTCCTCAGTTCCAAATTGATTATAAAGTGTTATTTAAAGGAATGGTGATGTAACACAGAGGTAAACAAGCCTCTGCCCCAACTTTTGTATTGAAAATCCTTGTACTTTTGTCAATTAAAGTTCAAGTAAAGTAAAGCATTACAGGTTTTGATTTCTATTGTATTGTGCAAGTAATCCCAACTTTTCTGGAAATGTATTTGTACAAACGCACGCACAGATGATGCATTTTATAGGCACTCCTCACAAGGTACAATGCAACAACGTTCAGCTACCAAGGACATGTGCTGACATCTCAACTAGAGTGTCTCCATAAAGAACTAGTTAGTTACTTAAGTTCTGTAATGTGGCATAACAGTACACCACATGCAGAGGGTTGTGTGGGAAAACTCGCTTGGCTCTGTAGGCCTGCCTGCTCAACACCAAGCCCACACACAGGCACATCTGCAACTGAAGTCAATTGAACCTTCATAGACACAAAAGAAGAGAGAGAAGAAAGGGGGAAATCACCACTGGCGTTGTGAAGTGCGAGAGCAAAGCTTTTCTCTGTTGTGGGATCTTGTAGTTCTGGTAAAGAAGAATTCCATACTGCATAAAGACAAAGACAAGCAGTTCAGTGAATAGTGTAAATCCTGAAATGGTCTTTGCTATTTCTGCTTGATTCATACAGAATAGGGTGCCCTTGACAACACTGGCCCTGGCTCAAGAGACAAAGGGAAACAAGACCGCACCTTAAACAGCCTAAAAGCAGTCATCCAGCATGTTCGGCTCTGTTCGTCTTCTGCACACAACATCCTCAGCTCCTTCTGCTCACTTCGCACCTTGTTAGGCTAAAGATAAAGTGATGTGTTAGCTTGAATGCTAACCAAATAGGCACAGGCAACCTCAAAATGTTGGCTTGCACGCTGAATGCATGAACAGCCTTGAAACACCTTGGTCTGCTAGCGTCATGTGTACTGTTTCAAATGAAAATGAGATCTGGCCATGCACAGTATCCCTGTTTTGACAAGAATTTGATCTCTGGACGTGGACATCCGGCAATTTTACAAGTTTGTAAGCATTTCCATATGAGTGTTGAACACACAGAATAAAGTAAGTACATTTTGAAAAAAGAAATAAAGAAAACAAATTGGAAATAATAAAATTCAACATGTAATGTTTGGATTACAGTGAAAGAGATCTTCCTTAGGGGCAGATTTGATCCTTAAATCTTTATTATCAAAAAGTGGGTCAGAGAGGCTGGACCTCCAAGAGGCTTGTCCCAGCAGGATGCCGCCTCAGAAAGACAGATTCATCACAACACCAGTCAAACACTGAGAGCCAGCAACCACAGTGGAACTAATGAACTCTTAGAAAGAAGTGACTACCCTTGGCTCTTGGGAAACTCAAAAGCCGAACCAAATACATGGTTTTCCTAAAATATCTCCTGAGAGAAAGAGAGCCTTCAGCCAGGAGTCTTTGGGTCACAGTCTTCTGTGGTTTGGCTAGAAACGGTCCTTTTCTATTTAATGGAAAGTGTGGTGTAAGCATGATCTTACCTTTATACAAAATTCAAACTCTGTTGGTGCATTATGAAGCTTTCTGCCTGTGATTACAGTAAAGATACTGCTGTCTTCCAGGTCTGCAAGTAACTGCAAATGCCTTGGTTCCTGCGGGAGTCCAGTCATGTCATTATATAACAAAATGAGAGAAGGAACAAATGCTAAGACTTCAATGCAATGACTTTGATGTTAGACTTACAACACTTACACACGCGTGCAAGAAGGTTCAAATGGCCAGCATACCTTCGACGTTCCTTTCGTCGAGAAGTACAATCCTGAGCGTCTCAAAAACACATACAGCTTCTTCCATGACTTCCTGCCCATCTCCTTCACATACAAGTAACCCTGAATTTCGGGACAACTGGTGGAGTTTAAGAAATTCTGGGAGGCAAAGGACAAAAAGAACATACATTTTGCAAAGTAAAGGCCAATTCCAACACAAAGTTAAACAGAGGCAGAGATTGCAACATGACCTGCACAGCACCTGCAAGAGTTGAGAGGGGGGAATAGTTCCATTGCTTTCCTGACACCAGGCCACCATTTGCTCTGGAAAGAAGTTCTGTTGGGGAAAAAAAAACCCTTTTAGCCAATATTTTACAATGTATAGAAGAGATCAATGTTTGCTCCTGTTTTTTGAGGACCACAACCTGCATGAGATTAATCATACATAGTTTTATTTGGATACAGATGCTGTAGTTGTAGATGCCCATGAACCTACTGGAGTTCTAACATTTAGAGGATACATGAAAAATATTTTTGGTGGAAATCGGCATATATATTGTGTAAAAAACATATGGTTTTGGATTTATCAATTTATGAATGACATTTATTTATTATAAAACAGTTAAACTGGAATTCACAACATGTAGAAAATGTTTCAATACAGAGATAAGGTCAAGGAGGCCTTATTAACCCTAATAATAATAATAATAATAATAATAATAATAATAATAATAATAATAATAATAATAATAATAATTAACCCTAACCCAATAATTTTAACCTCAAACCTTGATTTAAATCCACACTTCAGTTCACTTTCACAACTACATTATTTACAAGTTAGTTTCATAATAACATGACTCTTTATATGGATAGTCCCTAGTAGATGCTAACCCTGCCTTTAACTTAGTAGTAAGAGGGTGAACTTACAGTAGGCATGAGTGGCAGCATTAGTGTTTAGCTCTAATCACTCTCTCTCTCTCTCGCTCGCACACACGCACGCACATGCACGCACGCACGCACACACACACAGATGCAAGACCAAGAGTAAAACTAACGATTAACTGTGTAAATTAAAGGCTGCTGGACTCAACTGTCATTTTGCAGCTTATTAAAGAACCAATGGGCCATGGACATACACATGTGAAATTGGGTTTCCTGTATGCCTTCAGGCCTTGCTTCATGCATTAACCCGGCTTTAAAATCTGGTACAAATAAGTGCCAGGAAGCCCATGTCATGTCCAAGAACCACTGGTTATTTAGTAAGTTGTAAAGATCATTGGTGAGTTCAACTGCTGTTAATTTAAGCAGATAATTGTTGTTTTTTCTAGTTCCAGGTTTTTTACGGTTTCCCCTGCTAAAGGCAGCCATACTGCTGCATGTTGTGCCACTCAGTCTAACTGTGCTTTGGCGGCAAAGTGAGGTTACTGCATACCCTCTATTAAATTCACCATAATCTTGCCTCATGCTATCCGTAATCTTAACCTCAAACTGAAACGTAATCCATTAAACGTTACCATTAACCCTAGTCTTGTGGAAGATTTGAGAGTTAAGAATTTCAGTATCAATAGAATTCATTTATTCAAATGAAGTGGAAATGTAAGAATCACTGTATAATTTAAAGAAATGACAATCAAAAGTCTAAAGAATTATAACTGAATAATAAGACTTCGTGGCTTAAACAAGAATAGTGGTAGGCTGCTATGGGCATGAGGTTTTTGATGAAATGAAAATGTATTCCAAATCCTTTGGAATAACCAGCATTTCCAGTATTTGTTTGATGTGCTGTAGACAGTTTGTCAGGAAATTACCACCATGCCATTAACAGTCACACACTAAAAATTCTTTTAAACAGCTCAAAGAAATCTAGTGTCATTAGGTCTCTGGTGCATGACAAAGGAAAACAGTTCTAAGATAACTACTTTTGTAAAAGCCCCTCCTCCTGCTGTGAATAAGGAAAATTAGAAATCATTCCATATGTTCCTTCATCTGCTGTACTGAAAAGAAGCAGCACCTGTGATGGCTTCAAATGTAGATCCCTCCGCATAGTTTTGCCAAATCACTTGGGTTCAATGTCACATTCAGGACCTCAGGTAATCATGTACATAGTGAAAGTGTATAAAATTTACAGTGCAATTCCTGATTCGTTAGGTGATCTCACTGTATTTGAGCAGTGGGGATAGCATGTAAATGCCAATGTGTATGTACTGATACACTGTTCAATGTATGAAAAGTTTAGACGTTAAAGGTTTGAGGGCGTTTGTATTGAGGGTTGATGATTGGTTAAGGGAAAAAAAAAATCAGCTCTCAATCAGGCACTTGACACAAGTGACCCCAATGGGCACTAACTACCATGTCAACTACAGTACACTGTTTTTACTTTACTACTAATAAGTGTGTGCCACTATATAGTTCCACTATGCTGTGGTGAGTTTATAATTATCTGATATAATTTTGCTCACTTTGATGTTTCTGTTTAGGGTAGGCATGTTAGCCAGCTTGCTACATCTAATGGCCACGGCTACCCTTGGCTAATCACAGCAGTCACTCCACTGCTGCCAACCAAGAAAGTTATCCACAATGTGTTGCCTTCTGGACTGGCCTCAGTTACACCTATATCAAAAATGTCTGGTGTGACTGCAGCTTTGAGCAGGCAAAATTTTGACAAAAGGCCAAAGTTCCAGACACTTTCTCTCCAAGAAATTGCATCTAGAGGAATGAGTCTCTTTTGGGGAGGGTTTGTGTGGGAGCAAGACGAGCTCACTGAAGTGGAAGCCTGTCACTTGATATCTACATCTCCCAAGAAATGACAAAAACAATTCTACTTACATGCGTACCCCCCCCCCCCAAATAGACTCAAAAACAAGATAAAAGAATCAACTTACCAGAGGATTTCTGAAGAATTCATATTTGGCATAGTTCTTCCTGAAAAGAAATTTACTCTCACTCGTCATAGAAGCCTGCACTTGCACCACAAGTTCATGGTCTTCTAAGCATCTCTCTGCAAACAGAAATAACAAAAATACAGAAACTGAAGCCAGACTAGTTCTCTTGAAAGTCATGTTTCCTTAATTAAATAATTTGCCCATCAGTGAAAATTATACCCTCAAGTAGGTACAAATGCATATTTGTGAAACAAAGTCTAGAACATACTTATATTTGTGTTTTGAATGATATCATCATTTATCGTCTTTTTACCCTCTTTTGGATGGCAGACTAAAAACTGAATAGGAAATGGAGAAAGCTCTGCTCAAAGTAAGAGTTTGTATATGAGACAGGTTCTATTAAGAGCTAATGAAGCAGGAGAACAAAACCTTTTCCCTAGACCCAGGGCAGTAGTCTTCTAATCAGTCTCCTATGCATTCTCTACAGTCTCTTGGTCTCCGTCTCTCTCTCTGCCATGACACTGCTCCAACAGATCTCAACTAGTGTCCTTCCACATTTCTTCATTGATTACATACACCAAATCAGCTGTAACATTAAAACCATCAGCCTAATATTGCTTAGGTCAGCCTGGTGCTGCCAAAACAGCTCTGACCTGCCAAAGCATGGACTCCACAAGACATCTGAAGAAGTGCTGTTGTCTCTGGCACCAAGATGTTAGTAGCAGATCCTTCAAGGCCTGTAAGTTATGAGGTCAGGTCTCTACGGATCGGATTATTTTGTCAAGCACATCCCACAGATTTTCAATCAGATTGGGCAAGTTTAAGGTCAATACCCAGAACTTTGTTCATGTTCCTCAATCCATTTCTGAACAATGTTTGCAGTATTCTAAGGAGCAATATCCTGTAGAAAGAGGCCCCTGCCATAGAGACCACTACTGCCATGAAGGACCTGGTCTGTGATCATGTTTAGGTAGGTGTTGTGTCAATGCAACATCTACATGAATGTCAGGACCCAAGGTTTCTCAGCAGAACATTGCCCAGATCATCAAACCACCTTCTTCCTATAGTGTATCTTAGGTCATCACTTCCCCAGGTAAGCTAACCTAGCACACACACCTGCGCATCCACATGATTTAAAGGAAAACATGATTCGTCAGACCAGGTGACTACAATCCAGTTATGATGTTCACCTGTACACTTTAAGCAGTTCCAGCAATGGACAGGGGTCAGCATGGGCAATGAGACCAGACGGGCTAGCCTTTCATCAACTTTTAGTAGGCACTTACCCCTGCATAACATTTACTTGCTGCCTAACATATCTCACCTCTTGACAGGTGCCATTGATAATTAACGTTATTATATAATGTTGTGGTGGTGCAAGTAGAGCAACTGAAGGACTAGATTCAATGCTGTTGTGCAACTTTACAATCAACACTGCATAATTATTAACAAATGTTACTTAAAATGCTAGAAAATTACATTTGCATTCTTTACCAGCAGCCTTTCAGCTGTTTCAATGTTACAAAAACATCTCTAAAATACACAATAACTTCTCTTAAAAATCTATTCATATTGGCTTGGACCAGCTTAGCCCCTGTTCCCATAAAGGCGAGAATCGGGCATTGCAGAGGGATGATGTCATGCACTTCGCATGCTTTCGGCACAGTGAATACATACTATGACATTTTAAGGACTCATTGCTGCCTGTGCTTGGAATATCAAATCTACTTACTGCCCAACCTGAGGGTCGATGAAAAATCATGCTGCTCTTTCATACTGCAGGATTTCAGTCACCCCAGGCAGTATAATTATTAAAATGAGAATTCAAATCTTCTACCACACTGGAAACACTGGATATGAAACTGAAACTCAAAAGAACCAGAATGAGGTCCAAGTTCAGCCTTAGACACCGTAATTACAGCAACAATGTCTTTTCAACCCTTATCAACACAAAAACCATCTGGAAACTGGACGTTCAATGAACCATCTCTTCCAAAAGGGTATTGCAAAAGAAAAAACAACAGAGATAAAGAGAGAATAAGATCAGAAGAAAATATGAGAGAGAAGGGGAAAGTATTAAAAAAAAAAAAGTAATTTTCCAAGTGGAAGTGAGTGCTAACTGTTGAGAGCCAGACAGTGATGGACCACCTCTACAGGAAGCCTGAACTATAACTAGACACTATTCACTTCACACCAGTGGTAGCAACTGGTCATTTGTGAGTCTATATCTCTAGTCACCAGTGTGTTGTGTTCGAGTCCCCTGCACAAGATATGAAAAATCTATGGCAACAGACTGAGCCCGTGGCAAAGCTGAAACAGCTTCTCATGTTGCTTTATCCAGCACCCAAGCACCTGACTCCATTTCTGCACCGCCGTCCTCATTTCCTCATGTGATGGGATTTTCCCTGTGCCATTAATCAATTACACGCAGCAGCCAGACATGAAAGGACAGTGAGGGTTTTTTATTTTTTTTGCACAACCCCTCCCTCTCTCCTTCCAATGGTCTTCATTGGTTTCTGCATAAAGAACCCAAGAATCTCTCCAACTTCCTCGGCCTCTTCTGATTTGCTTCAATGTCACTTACCAAGCCCCATGGCTGGGTGATGCTCCACAAGTGCCCAACTGTTATCGTCCACGCAATGGCTTTTGTACACAAGGAGCTGACACAGGTCTCGTGCCGTCATGTCAGCCGGAATCTCAACCACCTTTCCCATGCCGTCCTCGCTGAAGATTTTAATGATCTGGGAGGAAAAAAAAGATAAATAAAAATTCCACATCTGCTCAGACTGTTACAAACATCTAATAAATGTTGATCAATGACTGAAAAGAGCCCATTTATACCAAAAAGTCTCTCGGACAGAGCACTGTGTCGTATTTAACTGTGTTACAGGCCTGTATGTATACATATATACATACATTTAAAACCGATGAAGGATGATGATGAAAAAACACTGTTCACACTATTTTTACATAGTTAAGACAATTCTGAAGATCCTGGAGGCCATGCATTGTCTACATTTCCAGTATGCTGTACGTTATGTTTTGTGGACCCACCACCTGACTTACATAAGCCCAATAAATCAGAAATGGCTTAATTCTGATGAGTCTAGGGTCTTATTTCTGCTCTGCTTTACAAGAACACCTCCACATACCACAACTCCCAACGATGCTGGTTTTCTCGAAAATTCTCTTTCCGCATTTGCTACGCTGGATGTTTCGCACTCATCCACACATCCGCAAAGTCTAATATTTCACACATAACCCCCCCACTCACACACACACACACACACACACACACAAATGTAAACCCTTCTCCTACCGCACGATCCCCAAGCTCCCAATCCTGTCTTGTCAACCTTTCAAAGCCTTCCAACATCTTCGATTCGGCACACGACGCGTCGACCCCGCTGCATCCTTGTAAGCTATCCCTCAAACTTTCAACGTCACAGCTTCCCACAAGTCCATGCCCTGTGCTCCCCCTCCCCCTCCTAGAAAAAGCCCCCACCAAAAGTTCCCTATTTTGTCGTCCCTAGATGGCTCTTTGGGTCTGGCCTTGTTCCCGTCTCTGTCAGCAGTCCCTGGGGGAGTAAAAGAGGCTCTTCCTCCCCTCCCCAGGAGGCAGCGTGCAATTTCGGAAAAAATCTTACCTCCCCAGGCCTCAGCAGGCACCAGTCGGGAGAGCACGATGGCATTTTTGTAGGCAGACTGCCTCCTCCGTGCACAGAAAACCCAAGCTTTTCTCCACTGCTCTCCACAACTCCACCAGAAAGGGGGGAAAAAGATAAGAAGGGAAAAAAAGAAGAAAAAAAAAGAGAAAAAAAGGGAAAAAAAAGGCAAGTCCAAGCACTCAGATGCTTGGGTGTCAGTGGCTCACTGTACCATACCTGTCACACTATCTTACTCTCTCTGTTTCAGTCCCTCTCTCTCTTTCTTTCCCTCGCCCTCTCTCTCCCTCTCCCTGCGTTCTGTCCCTCTCTGTCTCTCTGCCTGGCTTTTTGGTTTGGGACAGAGGAAGCAGATGGCACTGTTTCGAGCTTGGCAGACAACTTCGTTCTCTTCCCCTCACAAAGGGTTACAGGCGCAGGCTTTTAGGTAGCGAATCAAACCACACTTCCCTAACCAATCATAGAGCCAGCTAGGGCTGATGTAATCATTCCCACACACACAGACACGCACACACACCCCTCACACACATGCACACCCAGAGACGCACAGTCATACACATACATAGCCAACTTTTTCTTTCCTGCCTGCTGTAGAGCTTCACTCTCTCTCTCTCTTTTTTTTCTTAAGCGCTCAAATGGTAGAGCTGCACATTTTTTGCAGGTTTAACTCCATTTTTGGAAGAAGAGGGGAGGGTAAAAGAAGAGAAAAATGTGGGCAGGGGGCAGGAAAGGAAAAAAAAAAACAAGCCGTTTGAACTTTCATTTTGCTGGAGTTCCAGACAAGTTTCAAGTGAAGGCTTGTTTCTTTTCTCCAGCACACTACAACCCCCCCACCCCACCCCCACCCCTCCAAAAGTTCAGCTTTGAAGTTTGAAGTCTGAAACCTCTGTCACAACAAGGCATGGCTCATTACTGCTGCAATGAAACTAACACCACTCTGCTCTGCCTCCACTCCAGTCCACCTCGGCCGACTCGATCATTGAAAAGAACAAAAACCTGGAAACTCGTTCCTACACTCAAAATCCAGACGGACACACACACACCCTCCAACTTTAAAGTACTCATTCCACAGACCACTGACATAACGCACATTCGCCCTGCCCATCACTGTGAATTTCAGTGGAACTGACTTGCAGTTCTCCTCTTGCACTTCCTGTAAAACCACTACAGTCTGGATATCCGTGAAAATGTCTGCACAACTTCTCCTGCTCAGATGAACTCCGACGACCACAGAAAACTGCAGCGTCGGATGACTCAAGCAAGTTCAATGACTCGGGGGGTGGGGGGCCTTGGTGGAATTTAGTCATGGGGCGGGGGAAGGAGAAGGGGAGAGACGAGGCAAAAGAAAGAGTTTGGTAGCATAGTCACATAAAAGGCACGCTAACTCGCTAGAGCTCCAGCTGGCCCACCGGCCCCTCCCCTCACCTCCCATCACTCCATCACCCAGACAGTCAGGGAGTGGGGGTGGGGGTGGAGGGGGGGTGATGACCTGCAAGGCTCAAATACTCCTATCGTACACTCAACACAATATCACCGTCCTCCTCGTGAAAAATGCTTCTTTACCTCTACTAGTTTGCGAATGCTGAGAGCTCAGGCAAAGCAGACATTTAAGGAAAACTTCACCCTAAAGTCCTAATGTGGACAGAGAGTGCTGGCTAGCATGACCTCATTTGCATAATGTTAAAAGGCCCAATGTTAATATATTTAGGGCAAAGTGATACTTTCTGTGCTACTGGAGTGAGAAAAGAAAGGGAAAAAAAGCCCTACAAGGTGTAAAAGACCTAATTTTACTCCTGAAAGTAAGAAATAATAATAAAATGTAGTTTGTTTCTGGGCCACTCAGCACAGACACAAACAGTTGAAGATAAACAGTGAAAACTGTCTAGAAGTCAATAGGAGGCTGATCATTTAGTGTCCTTCCCCCTAAACTGTGGAATTCTCTCCCTCTAAACCTTGGCAATGTCTCCTCTCTCTCATCTTTCAAAACACAACTAAAAATGTATCTTTTTTCCCAGTACTCTACCTCTTCTTCCAACTCCTGATTTATATATATATATATATATTTTTTTTAAATATGTTGATTGTTGGTGTTCTTGTCTTTTGATTTTCCTATGGGTTTAGGAAAAAATGCTATATAAATAATAATAATTATTATTATTATTATTTTTAAAAGTAGTGTAAAACATTTATGGTGTCGACCAGGAGAATGAGTTTCCCTTATGAGCCTTGGTTCCCCCAAGGTTTCTGCCTCCAGCTTAGGGAATTTTTCCTTTCTTCAGTTACCTGTGGCTTGCTCATTAGGGGCTCAGACCCGGATTCTGTAAAGCTGCTTTGTGACAACATCAATTGTAAAAAGCACTATAGAAATAAACTTGACTTAAAACTAATGTTTTGTTTCTATAAGTGACCATTGTAACTGTTTATTCAAAATATTAAGAAGGAGTATAATTCTCAGGAACTTCAGCACATATTTGATTTCACTTGAAAACGTTACATCCTGTTCAATATGCAGAACACAGCAAAGCAACAGAAGCAGAAAGGAAAGTACCCAAGATTTTAAACAAAGAAAAACTCACATATGAAAGTGCTAAAGTGCCATAAGTATAAAATCATAACTAAAGTATGTTATTCAATGCCTTATATAGTCAAACAGGTCATTTGATAGTGTGACATTACTGTACATATTGTAATTCCATCCATTCTTCCATCCATTTTCTAAACTTCTGTTTCCGGGTCACGGGAAGCTGGAGCCAATCCCAGCTGACTGCGGGCCTAACGCAGGGTACACCCAGGACAAGAGGCCAACCCATCGCAGGAGACAACATAGACAGATAACCATTCATAGACACAGTCACACCTATGGGAAATTTTTTTAGAGTATCCAATCAACCTACTGCAGCCTTTGGACTGTGGGAGGAAATCGGAGCACCTGGAGAAATCCCACACGAATACGGGGAGAGCTTGCAAACTCCACACAGAAAGGCACCCATGGCCGACCCGAGGATTGAACCCAGGACCATCTCGCTGTGAGGCGACCACCCTGCCACCCCATACTGTAATTAATTTTTCAATGATTGTAAGCTCAGCATTTCCTGAGTTCTGGCTTCACTTTTAGCCAAGAATGAATATTTTGTTGTCTCTCTAGATTTTCCTCGGCAGGACAGGATTTTTATAAGCAGAGTTCCTATATATTGAATGAACCTTCCATAATGTTTCTTCCATTAAATGATATTGAAACTTCAAACAAATCATACAAGATGAAAAGACACGAATAAGCTAAGAGATGATAAGAATTTAAGAGTCATAAGCACATGTTGTGAATTTTAAGGGTGGACTTCATCGAATGTGCGTAAAGGTAGTGTTTGCAGTGTCCTTTTTTTGCCCCAAGCGAAGCGGCACATATTTAGTGCAGAAACAAAGCCTTTCATTAGACAGCAGTCAGTCTCCATACTGACCACAGACGTCTACAGCAGGCAAAAAATCCCTGAGCTGGGCCTGGTGACCGCCTCCACCTCAGGTTTCACATATTCTCTCACCAAGACAATTACTGTCTGCTAGTAAAACACACATTTGTTCACTACAGTATCATTTATTTTACTAACAGTCGGTTAGTATGTATGCTGGAGCTAAATATGTTCACATCCAAAAAAGCCATTCATTCAGTTACTTTAATGGTAAGTGAGGTTTAGTGAAAGATAAGCCTGTTTCACGAGACGGCATGTATGAATTTATTTAGTTTCTGCCACAGTTGTTCTTTCCAACATTTCCTTTAGTGTTATCTTGGTAAAGGGTTGAGATTAGATTCTGAATAGCTTGCGGTTTGCCTTTCACTACAAGTAGGTACTCTTTTCAAGAAAAATCAAATGACCAACGTGTAATTAATAATAATAATAAAAAAAAACAACAATAATATTGGAATTTTCACATTTAGCACATGCTGACCTCGCTAAGGATACTCACACCTCTAAAAGAGGGTGGTTTAAGGTAATAATGTAAGTGGCAGAAATTGTGCAGTGCAAAATCTCTCTTCTAGTTTCTTGGAAAAAGTTTATGTACAATAGAGGAGGGTGAAAAAACTTTGATTCCAGGTCACTCATAAGTTGTACGGGAAAAAAGGGATTACACTTTTATGCCAGACTTCTACTCGCTCTCCCAAATCCCAGGAGCAGAATTTCCTCCTCCGTTTCGGCATTTGCTCATGCCTTTAGGCTGACTCAGCAGGATATTCATCACCGCTTTCTACTGAACCTTGTCAGATGATTTATTCCAGCCCTTCCTTCCTGATCTGATGGCTGTTATGTGTTTCTAATGCACACCCAGGTCGGGATATTATGCTTAGGAAGCTAGAAGGTGAAGTAACTTCATTTAAAAACCTCTACATTTCACTGATTTATTTCTATCAGTACCACTGGACATTTTGTTGGTTTCCTGGAAGTGTAAAAGATTTTTCTTTTTGTCTTTGTTTGGCTGTGTAAAAGAAAGATGCTTCCTGATGCTTCTTTCGCAAATTATGTCAGACGTTACTCATCCACAGAGTACATCCAGACAGCTCTTTGTGATGTAACCCAACCTAAGGAATGCCTTAAGCAGTTCACCACATAGTAACATTATCCCTAGAATGGACACAACAATTCAAGTCATTCAGGCTCAAAAGTACACATAGTTACCACTTGAATGCAGCCATACCAAAATGGGCCCAACAGGCCAAGAGGGCAAAATCCTAAAGCCAAGACATTATTCAAAGTCAAAGTTGAGTTAGTAGTCTCACAGTTTCAGTCAGAAGGCAATTTTAACACTTGTAACTTGGTTTAGTGGAATCAACATCTATGCTGGAAACTGAACCTTGGGTTGATCTGGGAAGTTCTGGAATAAGATGGGTCAAAACCATTATTGCCATTGTAAGTGTAACATAATACCATTATTCATATTACTTATATTTTTATTAGGCCAGTTATTAGTTTTGTTGCTAAATGACCACGTTAATGTAATACATTGGTTTGTCCAAATAAATTAACAGCCAACTTGCTGAATATTACTTTCTCAGGCTCCAAAAACACTAAGGTGCAGATACATGTTTTAAAAAGCAAAAGCTAAAATGTTTTAATTAATTAAGTTTTAATTAATTATTTAATTAAGATTAAAATTTGTAACAGTAGTACAGTTGAAATTGGTAACTATTTCATCCCTATTTCAGTACAGGGGATAATTACAGGCAGGAGGTTCAATTAGGTGGATAACAATCAGTATCATTGCAAGTTACCCTGCCCTATTTATAAATCCCACTGAGTCTTCACGATCAAAAACTGGTCTGCACTGGACGATGTGAGTGTCGGTCATGTCTTGGTCAAAATTATTGTTGAGGATCTCAAAAAAACTGATGGTCATAAAACTAGAATCTAGACTTCACCCATCCATTCTCAGAAAGATAATTAGGTCAAGTCAGTTTTATTTCTATAGCACTTTTGACAACTGATGTTTATCACAAAGCAGCTTTACAGAATCTGAGGCTGAAGCCCCTAATGAGCAAGACAACAGCAACAGAGGCAAGGAAAAACTCCCTAAGCTGGAGGAAGAAAACCCATCTTCCTCTGGTTGACAAGATATTGTACAACTTTCTGAAAGATCACAAAGAACCCAAGAGTAAATACTAAGGATCTGCAGGCCTTCCTGCACTGTTTAAAGTGAATAATTGTGAGTCCAGGAGGCAAATACTGAACAAGCACACTGTGTATGGAATGATACAAGGGAGGAAGCTTCTACTCTTCAGGAATAACACAGCTACCTGTTTAAAATTTCCTAAACATCACCTGAAAGAGCCAGAAGACTACTGAATATTCGGTGAACTAAAAAGACATAACAGCGGTAGCCCAGTGGGACTTGCCTGTGTGATTGGAGGGTCGCAGATTCAAGTCCCAGCACATGTACCCTTGAGCAAGGTAGTGTCCTGCTTCACTGCTCCCTCAGTGCTGCTGATAGCTGCCCTCTGCTCCAAGTGTGGATGGGTTAAATGCAGAGATCACATTTCATTGTGGTGCACTTTGTGTGATGGGGTGTGTTCACAATAACAAATCTTCACTTCACCTTCACTTTAAATGAGAAACATTATGCTACAAAAAGAGAATATACCCTCTGTGAAACACAGTGGTGGTAGTATCATGGTTTGTGATTATGTTTTGATTAGACAAGACAGGAAAGCTTGCCATAATTTGATAGCACTATGAAAAAGTTGGGCTTTGCAGCAATAGAAAAATAGAAGTTGGGTATTGCAGCAACAATATGACAATAAACACACCAGTCAGTCCACCAAAAAGTGTCTGAAACTGAATAATTTTTGGTCCAGATCTTAATGCAATCCAAATGTTGTGGCAGGTCCAGAAATATGGTTTTCATACAAGAAAGCCTATCAAAATTTTGCATTTTACAATGGTCTAGATCTTAATGCAGTGCAAATGTTGTGGCAGGTCCTGAAATGTGGTTTTCATACAAGAAAGCCTATCAAAATTACTAAGTAGAAGCACTTTAACAGCAAGGAATTAGCAAAAATTCCTCCACTGATACAGGAAACATTTGTGAAGAAACTGCTGTTGAAGGGGGTCACACAAGTTACTGAAAACAGTTCACATACTTTAGCCAGCAAAGACATAATTCACCTAGATCACGGTGTTCAATAAATTATTTAAATATTGAGTTCTCTTCAGAGAATTCAGAGAAAATGTTCACAAATCTTCTAGCATGACCGTGATGGTGGCGGTACTAATGGGACTGGTCCTGATCAGAGCATTTTAGCACTGGATATTGTCAAACCATATAAATGCCTTGCTTTATCTCCAAAGAAGAGTGCCTGCAGTAGAAAAGCATATGGTTGAGTTATATCAATGGAGGGAGGCTCACTTGGAGGCAGAGACCTAAGTTGTTATGATAGATCCTTCTTTAACAAACTGGGGGGCACCGATATGAGAGGACTGTCTACTGCTCAGTGTCTATTGTCTATCAGTTATCTGCAGCTGGTGACAATTCTCCAGCTTGTTCACCTAGAGCTAAAAGGAAATCTTTTTCATTCATTTGTTTAGACCAGGCTTCCACTGAGGGCCGTTGTGGCTAGGGTTGTGTTTAAAACAAGCAGGAGCAATGGGGGGCTTCTGTTTAATTAGAATAAAAACCTGCAGAAACTTGTGGATAAGATTGGATAAAACGTGGATAAGATTGGGCAACTAACATTTAAACAAATTAATGAGCATATCCTCTGAATTTCTTATTTAGACAGCCTGCTTTTTCTTTGCAAGGCTGTCTTCCCCACACTAAAGTGAAGCGCAGCATGTATTGGAGCATACCACACCCACACACCTTTCTGTATAGATGTGCTCTGGTACAGTACAGCTAATCTGGTAAGAGAACCGTTTTCTGAAACTTGTGGCACTTGCTGTTCAACAAACCATACATTACCGAGATAATCAGTCTGCTAGCAGGAGAACTATGGAGTCTACTTCTTCACAGGATCCTCCTATGCCAGGCAACAAGATCCCAGTTCACTACTGGCCAGAGCTATGTTGCATCCATTCATGTTCATCAATTCACACTATCACATTGGAATTGAAGAGAGCAATCAGAGCACGCTGACTTCTACATGCTTTATCACTTGTGTACAGTGTATAAATTCTGTATCTAGACATTCCATTCTCTTTTGGGATTTGACTGTTCTGAATTACATTAAAGCTCTGTGTGAAGCTCCAAAGGATATGGAGCATGGACCAATTCCAACATATATGTTTTTTTCTCTCTTTTATGAAACAGCAGTTTCATGCTTTGTGAACAAGCCAATGTTTTCTAAAAAGGAGCCTGAAATCACAAGACGTCAGTGGAAATCCTGAACAGGCATATTACCACCACTTTATGCATTTCTATTTGACAAGAACTGTACTGTAACTGGGCCCTCGTTTCAATGTACAAGTGCCGCTTTAATGAATGCCCTGCTCCACCATGCAGTTGTGTGCATGGTGGCAGGGCCTAATGTTGTCACTAATGAGACACTGAGACAAAACCCAAGTCAGAACAATCAGGGAGTTCCTGAAAGCCAAGTCCTATTCCCTTCAGTTCACTTCCCGGCTACCCTCTTTAACACTAGCGCCTGCCTGGCTAACTGTGCTGACTCATGAGTTGAGCATCAACTTGTCCAATTATAATGTCAAATCGGGTTTGAAATGCATAGGCTAACCCAGAGAGGCAAAAACATCAAGTCAATTAATGGGCTTCAGGCAAACTTAACACTGAAGAAAAACTGTCCAAATCATGTGTCCAAATAAAAAAAGATAAAAAACATAGTACTAATACAAGCACTTAGCAGGTAAAATGTAGTGCTACTAGCAACCATGTTACAAATTACTGTAGTCTAAACTGATGTAAAATGGTTTGAATTCAATGAACAATGTCATCAACAATGTCAAGTCTAGTGGATTGTATTTCTAAAGAGCTTTTTACATCAGAGACCGTCTTAAAGCAGCTTTACAGAATCAGTGTCCAAGCCCCTAACGAGAAAGCAAAGGTGACAAAGGCAAGGAAAAACTCCCTAAGCTGTAGGAAGAAACCTTGGGAGGAACCAAGGCTCTGAAGGGGAACTCAAAAAGCAAAAGCAATCACATAAAAAATATAATTTTTCAGAACAAATGCCTGTTCTGATACAGCCATGTGCAAAATCAGGCTATCGCTACTACAGAACACCACACGTTCAGTTTTAACAGCAGTTAAAGTCTCGGGAGGGGACACTAATACCTTCAGACAAGATAGCAAGATGACATGCCTACAGGCAATCCGTAACAGACATGTAAAGGGGATCATCTGACCAATACTCACCTCTCAGTGGCCAAAGAAATTCTAGCTTTAATTTTAAAATGCAGGTTGAAATGACAAACTTCCATATGGACAGTGGAGTCCAGGTACAACTGTAGTTTCTGCTGTTTTGGTTCTCCACAAGCACAATAGATTTAAACATTGACTATTAGGTATCAGTGCGTGATCTCAGTTTTTATTCATTGCTTAGAAATATCAACTTATTTATAATAATATACAATAGCAATATCAACACAGAATTTCCTAATTTTAGGGAATTCATATTTTTTTTATGTTAGAAACATGCACAAGCATTTACCGTCTATCAAGCTCCTAGTTTCAGAGTTGGTGCAGGAGCGTAACTGTTTACAGTAAGAGCATAAAAGCAGTAACAAATCCCTGGTTGGGCAGAAGTATTCCTGAAGCATTCTACCCATCTAAATGGGGACTGTCAGCTTCTGATAACATCTGATAGCATTAAAAACATGTTGAAGGTGCTGTCAGGCATGTACAGCATTGTGGCTGATAGTAGATGACATGGAGGGAAGAAAACACAGAGGCAAACATATGATTAACCATGGTCTAAAATGGTCTGCTGTCTTGTGGTGTTTGTGTAGTCTGTGGCAGGCCCAAGTTTAGAGATTCTCAAGACTCTTCATAATATTCACTAGACTATTAAGATCTCTGCTAAACGCAGGTTTTCTACAACCACAGCGACAACTCATCATCCCCATCCTCCTTCCCACATGCTGTACAGTGCTGTTAACAGCAACAACAAAATAACCCTGGGTTATGATGAACAAAGGACACTAGAACTCGTCTGTGTCTGAAGAATCTATAGAACAAATTACAACAATGTGAAAACTGTTACACATGTAAGCTTACAACTACAAGCACCTGAAGAGCCACAATAAAACAAATACATTCAAATGGCCCAGTTCATGTACTTCATTGACCATTCCTGTCCCCTTCCCAGCATGCAAGCTGTGGCACAGTGAGGCTATATTTAGATCACATAGGACACCCATCAGCATGCAGGAATTCCAAAAGTCCAGTGTTCCCCTTGGCCCTGCGGCCCCTCATCTCGCTGTCCGCCACACACATAGGCACTAACAATCCACTTCTGAATGGCCGACCTCTTTAGCCTGTGGCTCCCGACTGAGATGAAGATGAGGATGTGCCAAATGTTTCCCCAATAGAAACGGGCGCTTTAATTATGTCCCTAGAGCAGAGGAGAGGCCATTCAGCCCAACAGCAGATCATTGTCTGTTTGGGGATGGCCACTGAGTGCCCACAGAAGATGACATCATACACTTTAATTGAACAAATCAATTTGGGAAAAGTGCCACTGTACTTTCACTCTTTTGGCCATACTACCCAGCCATCCGCTCTTCCACTTGGTGCTGAATATTGATGGAAAATGAAGAAATATTTTCTGCTTGAACCAAAATGCATTGTTTCTGTAATCATTAAATATGGTCACAAATTATCAATGCAAAAAATAATTAAATTATGATAACGATGGAAAGTAACTGGGACCAATTATGCTAAATAATTCAGGTTAACTGAGTCCCATTAACTTCCACTCATCTAAAGTCAAATCAGTGTTTTTCAAGTCGTTGTAATTTTTTCCTTTGAAAATGTTTTCTTTATATTCATTTGGGTAAATTCTTTTATGACTTTTTTTTAATTATTTATTATTATTAAACACAGACCACGATCAAACAATAGAGATTTTTCTTTATAATAAAACTCTGAATATATAAATGAGTAAAAATCAAAGAAAACTAGATAAATAGATTCTCTTAAAACTTCTAGGAGAAATCCACAAAACTTAAAATATTTGTTAGTGCAGTAGAACTACCTGCAAGTAGCATGCCTTTGTCTAATGTCTGGTGCTGAAAAGGACTGAAAAGGTCTACTAATTCAATTCAACTCAGTTTAATTATATAGTGCTTTTTTTCTTTTCTTTTTTTTTACAACAGAAAGCCACTTTACAAAGTCTGGGTCCGAGCCCCTAATGAGGAAGCCAAGGCAATGGAGGCAAGAAAAAAACTCTTTGAGCTACAGGAAGAAACCTTGGATGGAACCAAGACTCAGTAGGGGAACCATCCTTCTCTGTCCGACACCGGATGGCATGAAAATGAGAAAAGATGAGAAAGAGTCTTAGTTTATGAAGGCGGCATTAAGTTTCATAGCTAAGGTGTAAGCAGGATAAAAGAATCCCCATTGTGAACTTCAGTGTGTCTTACCAATAAAAGACACAGTGAAATCCAGTGGATATTTTGACCACAAATGACCTAAACCAAGTAATAGAGCTGAAACAGTCGGGTTAAGTTCAGTGCGTGTTTTAATAAGGGATTCAAAATGTACTCGACCAAATAATTGACCAGAACACAAGAGGGTTAAGTCAAAAATTCAATTGAAGACTGTTTAGAAAGATAAGATATATAATGTATTATTCATCATCATGTATTAAAACAGCAACAACAAAAAACTCCTTCAGTCATTTAAGGAGAAAAGCCGGTTTGCAGATTTGTTTAACTAATGACACTGCCGAGTCCAACAGTGTGCATAATGACAGGTCACAGTGGGTTAAATGTAGTCTGTGTTCTCATAAAGATGATGACATGGAATTAAGCCGAGGACTATTTTCAAGCACACCAGTTTATCTTGCTTGGCAAGTGTGTCCGTCATCAAGCTCCAAGAGAATAACGAACGGTTACCCAACACCAATTCGAAAGGTAAAAGCGGGTTACTCAGGAAAGGGTCCAATCAGCAGATAAAAGTCTTTATTTCAAAAATCCTCTAACAACCACTGAGGAGACGGACCTGAACATCAATCCTTTAAATAATTACTATGGACACTGATAAGCTGTTTGCATTTTTCTAAGGATGAGTGCCTTATTTCAAATCTCATTAAATGGACCTTTCTCAAAGCCACTGGAGTACAGAACTGGTTGCTCTAGCTGGGATGAGAGCAGGGTTCTCAAACTGGGACAATCTGGAGCTGGAGAATGAGGCCAGAGCTGAAAGTGTTCTTGTATTTAAGAGATGACTCTGCTGCTCTGTACGGTACAGTATGATGTATTCTGCTTTGCTGAGGCCTTCATAATGAGGCATCCCTGGGTTGCAGCCAAGTTCAGGCAGCGTTCAGCACTCACTTTGCTTTTTCGTTTGGGTTCTCTCTCGCTTTCTTGGTCTGGATAACATTAGCACTCTCTAAAAGTGAAGCCTCTTGTCTGTCATTAGTCTGCAGATGGAAAAGGTAGGTAAAATCAGATACTGTCTTCTTTCCTCTCTCTCTCTCTCTCTCTTTCTCTCTCTCTCTCTGCCCTACTTTGTTCTGTGTCCGTGCTCAGTCGAGACTGTGCAGTCTCAACACTCTGGAAGTCTGCATGACCTACATGAGTTCAGCTTCCTTGTTCCAAAAGATGAACCACTTTTTAGCAACAAGTCACATGCTGCATGATATCATTTTATGACCTCCTGGCAAAGTGAGAAAAGCACTTTCATGCATTTTATTTAATCCCCATTTATTTCACAATTCTTCACTCAGATCAGCGAGTGAACACCGACTGGAGATTCCATCCCCTCGTGGAATCAAGCACCTCACCAGACTCTTCAC
>JBBPDA010000009.1:23956710-23982199 GCA_037974385.1 Arnoldichthys spilopterus
TTTATTTATTTTATTTTTTTTCACATTTTATTTTTATTCATTCATATTTATCATGTTCTTCTGCTGAGTTTACTGGTTCTTCTTGTCCAACACATTTCATTGTACTGTTGACCCAATGTAAACATACATATAATCAATATACCGAACTTGAACTTATTAAACATATCAGTAAAATTATTTCCTGAGCTGTAAATTAACCCAAAGCTAGTCCTCAACTCAAAATTCAGCTCAAAATAACCATATGCTCCCATATGCTTCCTCTTTCTTGTAATTTTACATTTGTCATACACTGCTCTGGTGTGCACATGATAATATAATGATATTTAAATTAATTATATATTATGATTATAAATTATATAAATTATACCAGTGTTGCCAAAATGTACAATAACTTCACATTACATATTACAGTTGCTCAATATAATATCTTTTAATTGTCATCATGATACTTGCTATGGCAATGCTGATATCCCAGAAGGCTGCAATTTGCAAACAAACCCTTTAATATTTATGACTGTAAGCTCTAAATATCAAATCACAGTCCTAGAGAAGCTTTCTGTAGAAGATTTGATTACTTAAGCAGGATGTTCAGGCTTGAATTTTCATAACTGGATCATATTTAGATTTCTTTTGACCACATTAAAAGCCTGGTGTAAACAAACCCAGGATGCAATGAGATCAGATTTTGTTCAGATCACTCAACCCGCATTCTAAAGTAGTCAGAGATGGATGTAGACCACATAAAACTAAATGGAAATGGAATGCATCTTCCATATCCTCAATTATGTAAGTGGAGACATGTCTACTTTACATGCTGTGTAAATAGTGTAAACAGAATCTGGGCAAAGTTTTTCCAGATGCAATGAAACATAAAACACATTGGCAGAGGGGGTAAAAAGTCTCAAGGTGGCCTAACAAATGTGAACTCATTTTTCATAATAACTTTGAGTCATGTCATCTACAGATTTTAAAAGCTGTATTGCAATCGCAATTGCAGTTTCTTTAATTCAGTTCTGTGGGCAGTGGTGGCATAATGGTTAGGACACTGCCTTTGGGTACTGAGGTACCCTTGAGCAAGGTACCGTCCCACTACACTGCTCCCCGGGCGCTGTTGGTAGCTGCCCGCTGCTCCACGTTTGATGGTTTTTAGCTAAGGCAACCTGGCCATGACATTAGTATAAAGATGTACCAGTATAATATTGTAATATATTTTCAGTTTAAAGTTTAAAAAAAGTTTTAAATGGCATATAATATGGCTTTAAATATAAAACTATAAGAACAAACGAGTGTCTTAAGTGATGCTTAAATAAAAGAGGAATACTAAGAAAACCAACATGATAATTCAGACAACGTAGATGATATAATTGTGACGGATACAGCGTGATCATTACAGAGTCTGCATTCTTAATATTGAAAGCCACAACCGCAGACCTTCACTGGCAGCTCTCAGCTTCTGGCCAATCCTGAAATTATTAAAAGATTCTAGTCTTTTCTGGGATGTTTTGTTTGAGTGGATGCCTACTTGCAGAACTTTCAGACTGGTCTGGACTGAGTCATTGTCAACAACTGGCAGAACATTAATCCCCATTTCCTAGAACGTTAGCCCCCGCAGTTTTCAGTTGTAAAAGATGTCAGCACACAACCATGAAATAACTTGACCTCAGAAAACCCCCAATACCCTCTACACGGACAGCAAGGTGTTCTGTAGCATGCATTAGATGCTCCAAGTCCTTATAGTGCTGTTACAGCACTGCACGATGTACTAAAACACTTCTATTCTGCTTTCAATGAACCAATCATAATACAGCTCTAAAAAGCCCCTTGTATTCTTATCAGATGTAGAAAAGACTGCTATTGAACAAATCAAGCCTGATAGGCAGGCTACAAAAGACAGGATAAAGTGCAGACATACACATTTGGAAAGAACACATTGTAGTTTCAGAAACCTTTCAGTGATCGAACACTGAAACTCACAGTAATGTGAAAATACAGTTCAGGTATATTAAAAAATTCCAAAGTGTTTTAAAATGTCAGTCCTGTGGCGACAAACTCATACATGGCAAAATCAGGCTTATGCTCCAACTTAGCAGTCCTCATATACCCCGTCTTACTGCACAGAAAGGTTACATTTTGGCCCGGCTTAGCTTCGAACCCTAAAAGGTCAGCCTACTGTGCATTCCAGAGGAAGAAGGATTATAGTGCTAAAGAGTGTGTGTGTGTGGGGGGGGGGGGCGGTTTACAAGGAGTAGCAACAGAGAATGGTTGGTAAAGCAGTATTTTGGTTAGACAGAGCAAGACCAAATACACTCACAGAAATGAAATAACTAGATTTTTTTTATACCAACATTGAAGTGCTCAGTGAAATGACAAGTTTAGAAAAGAAAATGGACAACAGCAGACACATTCTTCACAGTGCTGTTTTTGTCAGCCTCACTGGAAGTGAAGAGTGCTTCTATTTCAACTCAGCCCAAAGCAAAACTTTCCTCTAGACAACAAAATAAAAGAGCCAGATCCTGAATCTCCCAATTCCAAGAAATACCATCAACTAGAAGTTTGACTTCCAGGAACAGGAACCGCATGCTGCCAAAACTCCACTTGATTCACTCTGAAAACATCTATAAAACTCAGGGTGAAAAATTTACGGCTCTCAGACTGCTGTGTCCGGGGAGGAGGACCTTTAATGGCTTAAGCAGCGTGCAGATGAAGCCAACATGGCTGTCATGCTAATGACAATACCACATTTCAGGAGCAGATCCTCGAGCGCTGCCAAACGTGGCAATCTCCTGACCAATATGGGCTCACCATCCGCTTAGACCAGGCTACAACACATTGTTTCAAAACAAACAGTCAGTGAGGGCACTACTTTTAGAGTAGATGTGTTTTACTTGACATTTCCTCATTTCTTGTGTCCCATGGTGTGAATTGTTAAGGCCTTGTTCAGACAGGAAACTCAAATCTAATATTTCAGCAGGTCAGATTTGACCACAACAGATTTTCTGCAGTCTGAACTGCAAAAACCCTCATGAAATCAGACCTTTTCCAGTTAGATGCAGTCAAATTTGTAGGAAGTGTGTGGACATATGACTCAATTTGGTCAGATTTCTGTACATGCAACTACATATTAAAATGTGGAGAATTGACGCTTATCAGTCATACAGGTAACAGTACTTATTCAGCTGTAGCGACTTTCAGTAACTTTCTAGTAAAGATTTAAACTTAAACCCTCTCTCTGCTTGATGAAGGCTTTGGTCTTTTAGCTAATGTTCTCTTAGCTAATGTTTTCCTAGGTATCCAGGTCATCCCATGCTTATATTTTGGTTGTTTTCTAGTTGCTAAAAAGCACAATGATGTTGTGAAATATAGTAAAGCCTAAATGTCCCACATGATAATTAATAGTTAATGGAGTATCACACACTGATACAAATTCTAGCTCTTCATAAAGCAGGCAGGGTCATTTTAATACAAGCTAGCTACATAAGCGCTCATTTTGAAACAGGTAGAGGAAAATTAAGCTTGAAAGAACTTGATGGGCTAAAGCCCTGTCTTGGACCAGAGCCCAGAATCCCACTACTCTCAGTTACATAATCCATACATAAGAAGAGTTTCGGCATGACCAATATTTCCCAAATGAAAGTCCATAAAATGACTCACTCCCCATTTCTTTAAACAAATGAAGTATGAAGACAAACGTGGAAGTAGGAAGAAGCAAGTATTTCACATTTGATTCTGCCTTCAGCCACATGCTAATAAGGTTTTGGTGAATGAGCAGCAGAATGCCACAGCCAGCTGTCTGTGGGGTGAAGGTGCTGATTGATATTTCTCCACTGGGTTTAAACCAGTGCACGTGGACGAGGACAATGGTAATGAGCCATTCATAAAAGCTGGTTAACCCTTTGTTTAGATGCTCCTACATCAGGTAACACCATGTGGTCAGTCCAAAGGAATGTGCAGCCATGTCATGGCCATTCATTGTTTCGTGTTCTTCATTGAGGTTTAGGCCCTAAAAATCTCTTTGCCACAACAGGTACATTCACAACATGAGTCTCTCAATACTTTTATCTTAATGTTCCCAAATAGAACATTTCTCATCTCCGTGGCTTTCTCAGGCTGGGCTCCAGAAATCAAGAAGCCCATTTCCAATCTTATTGGGCAAGCTCAACCACCAGCCCATAAACGTAGTTAACTTTTTAAAAAATGTCTTTGCAGTTAGGAATGGCACGTTAAACAGCACTAACTCTTAAAAAAATAAAACAATTGTTATAACAGTTATAAATATTTGTATGCGCAAGCTTAATGACATTTGTCTAAAACATTAACTGTATAATTATTATTAAATAATTAATATTAGTTGTTACTTTCAGTGTGTATAAACCATGGAGGAACTAAGAGGATTACATAACATTCTAATGGCAAGAAAAGGAACTTTGAACTTGTTCACATTATTCAAAAAAGATCCACAGTCAGAAAAATAAGCTGATTAATTTTGACAAATCAAAGCCAAAATTACATTCAGGCTTATTTTTCTAAATTAAATGGCTAAAAAATGGCCAGGTACCCAATTGTAGCCACAGATCTACAAACCTTGTATCCAGAAAAGTAATTTTTTTTTTTTTTTGCAATAAAACCAGTGTGGTTTGCTAACTCTAGATATTTTATTTAACCAAAGATTTACAATGTTTTCACTGATTACTTAAATGTATTTTGTGAATATAAATTCATTTAGAAATCTGATGCCTGCAACACACCCAAAACAATGGGACAGAGGAGTGCTTACCCCTGTGTTTTATCACCTTACCTTTGAATTCTAATGGTTAATCAATGGAAAACTGAGGAGATTAACTGTTGCAGTTCTGCAAGTGCAATTTTTGTCCATTCTTGCTTGGTACAAGTCTTCAGCTGCTCAACCATCCAGGTAGCCGTTCCACTTCCACTGAAATGAGCTCTTGTCCATAGAAATCAACAGTGCTTCTGAAGAGAACTATAGTTTGGTTTTCCATATTTATTACAGTGTTTCAGGCTGCATTTCTTGATGTAGTGGCAGACTTAAGTGACAGCTGTTTTTTGATGTCCTCCCAAGCCCATGTGGCTATATTTATGACAGTAGCATGATGGTTTCTCATGCAGTGCCTTCTGAAGGCTTGACAACCCATCTTTGCTTACAGAGACTGACCCATTAGTGGACGCTCCTTTTATAACCAATCATGATCCCCTCACTTGTTACCAGCTCACCTGTTTGTTGTGGAATGTTTCAAAACAGCATAACTTAAATATTGTATAAACTTTTCACTCTTATTTGTGCTTCATTCCAACTTTGAGTTTGTTGCAGGCATCACATTTTAAATTTGTTTATATCTACAAAACACATGAAATCAGTGAAATCATGAAAATTTGGAAATCTTTTCCTTGTACATTTATCAGTTAAATAAAGGTTTAACAGGTTCAAAATCACACAATGTTTTTATTGCATTTTATATACAAACCTTTCCGGAAATTGGGCTGGTAAAAATTTTTTAGATTAATCACTTGAGAATATTTTTTACAAGTAACCACAGGCCTTTTTCTCCTGTGAGGTTCCAGCATTTCCTGTGCTGTAAATTAGAAGAATTTTTAATATCATTAAAAAAGAAGGAAAAAATTCTAAGAGGCAATCGTGTTTTTTACCTGGTAATTTGGGTGGTGTAAAAAATAATCCGGACATTCAGCCACAGCCATTTTTTCAAACGTTCACCTCCAGATATCACATTCACCTTTGACCGTTGCAGAAAGAGCCTGAAAAGGACAAAAAAATTGTTTGTTATACAAGATGCCTCCATCATAGACTCAACTAGGAAAAAGTCTTTTTCCAAGTGGCTACCAGAATAGTGTAAAGCACTTCCTAACCCAAATAGTTTCTCAAGGTCAGTAAACAGGAGAACAAGAAGAACAGAGAGTCAAACATTAATTCAGGTACAAAGCTATATATCCAAACAAACCTCAAGATTTATTATACTTAGAAAACCAAAACACACACAGAGAAATCATTAATTGCCTGTGAAGATGATTCACCCAGCACCAAGTATCAGGTTTAAATGTTACAAAGCATCATATATTAGCAGTTTGGTTTGGTTTAGAAATACTTCTGGACATGGTTGTCTATTTAGCTCTGTATCGTAAGAGTAGACCTCATGTACCAGAGTGTCCTTGTTTCATTATGTTAAGATTTTTGCCACCTCCCTTCACATAGATGCATTAAGTGTGTGTTGGTTGTCAGCTGTAGTGTTTGTGGTACATTCAAGTGCAAAGTGTTTGATTTTGAGGGATTATGAGCTAACGGAAGGTGGTCATCGGTGGGCCTCAGATCTTCCTTGTTGTCTGATCTGTGAAACTGGCTGTAGAATACATGCAGAGTCTTAACGTAATAATTCAAGGGTCAAATCAAGAGTCAAAACATGTATTTTAATGCCGTTTCACCTTTACTAGAGTCTACAATTTTCACGTTGAAATATTTAAGCCGTGAATGTTGACAGATATTGATATTTGGTCTTCAAAACCAATCAACCTTTTAAAATGAGATCTTTTAAATGGAAGCATCTAACTTAAAGAGGACTGTCTAGCTATCGAGAGTGAAACAACAACACTACTACTTACAGTTAACATGACAACACACACGATACATCACGTCGTGCTTTGTTATGGTCGTTACTAGCTCTGCATTTTCTGTATACGATGCTCAATTCCCGATAGGCCATCTCTACTGTGCAGGCCAAGACTGGGCTTAATCTGTGTCCTGGAATGTCGTTCCAATTGTTCCATAATGCACTGCAATTAAACACATGAGGCCCTATCGCAGTAAACAGGCCATCCCTCCCCAAGCCTTGTAAACACCCCTTTGTGGTCAATGCAGAGTCACTGTTTACAGCTTAATAACTAAACCTCATTTGGACAGTCATTAATTGATGTTTGGAGGCTCAGGAGGGGCTCCTTAGTGACTATGGACTATTTCCAGCCTTCTAAGAGCTCAGCGTTATCCGGGCTAGGTCCAAAAGACCTTATTTCCGGGCCCAGCCATTACATAATGGGGTGCTGGATCTGAACGTTTCACAGTGGTCAATGGTCTCCACTCACCAGGACAACAAAAGAAAGGGGCAGCCCTGGGGGATGATGTCATGGCCGTAAATCATGTGACCATGCCGTGGGCCATGGCAGGGAGACAGCGTCTCTTTTGTTAACAGGTATCTGCTGCAATTTTATCAGGGGCCAAAATACAGTAGCACAGCATTTTCATTCAACACACCCTTCTGTGCTCAGCCTCAGTGTTGGGGCTTGCTGAGTAGCGCTGAATGGCACTCCTCAAACGTTCAATGCCTGGAGTTCAGTCAGCCATGGAGCGGCGATCTGGCCTCGCTGAAAGGACTTGGCAGCATACATCCACACACAGATGGTACTGAGGTGGCATGGATATATACACATACATATCTGGACGTCTCCTTCCTATAATTCTTTCTGGAATTCCTAAACGCTAAAATAGGGGGGGAAATGCTGGAATTCTGGTTAATGTTTCAAGACTTCGGTTCACAATTATGGACAAAGCTTCTCCTTCCATGAAGAGCATATACATAGTGGCCTCCTTTAATTTCAGCTCCCACTTTAACACAATCATTTCACACTTGGTATGAGCTTGATGCTCTGCAATTAGATCCTATTAGCCTCAAAAGTCAGAAGTTCACTCCCTAGGCCTTCACCATTTACACTGAGCCTCGCAGGGATGTAATGAACCCCTTCCTGTATTCCATCTCAAACTAGTCTACAAAAAGTCTACACAGTACGAAGTTATGTGCTGAACACTGACTTAGAACTGAGGAGAGTATCTGTACACTCACTCATGATAAACATTTGCAAACTTAAAAGCACATTTAGGGAGAATACATACCTGATTTTTCACTATTGTAAAGAAAAAAAAAAACATGATACACATTCTCTGCACCTTCCACACTTTTCCCTTGTGGCGAGCATCTCTTTAAACAAGTACCCAAAAAGAGTAAAGTCATAACCATCGCAACAATCTACCAATGAGACCTTAAAAACAACATAAGACCAGGCACCTCTGACAAGCTTACAGAACCTTACAATATTGTGAAGCTTTGTAAACTGAAGAGAGTAGATCAAATAGAAGGGATGACCAATAATACCGGTTAAAAGTCACATGTAAAAAGAAGTCACCAAAAACCCAGAAATTTCATCATGGGATCCATAGGCAACACTTGCAAATATTGGCATGAAAGTGCATAGGCAAAGACTATGCCTTTGGATAATACAGTTTTATGACAACAGTAACATTCGGACATACCAAAAACAAAGAAACCCCCTCATACCAGCTGTGAAGCATGGTGGTGGAAATGATATGGTCTGGTGGGGACCAGACAGCTTGCACTCATCGATTCATGATTGTGCATTATATCAAAGAGTGCTTGAAGATAATGTGAAGACATCTGACTAAAAGTGAAACCAGACTGTTTAAAAGGATAATGGTCCTTTTAAAGGATAAAGCACACTAGCAAACCCAACAATGAAAAAGAAGGGTTTTGCATGTCTTTTATTGTATGATGAAGCTTCTCATTTTATGCCTGTGACTTTCTTTAGGCCTGTTGCTGCTGATGATGATGATGATGATATCATCTGGCAGATATTCAGTAAGGCTGAATCAGCTTATGGGAAAGTAGTTCTTGTACAGACAACAACTCAGTTCTCTGAAGCAGTGGTTATTCACTGCATGAGCAAGCAGTCGGACCGTATCTCGGCTTATATCTCAAAGGACTCAAAAAAAGGATGCACAAACATTTCACTATTTGTGAAGAAGAAGCAACAGTGAGACTCATGAGAATATCTGCAGTGTTGCACTGATGCCAAAATACAGCTGGAACTTACAGTATCTTATACAGTAGCAGTATCTGCAACAGAGACAACACCACAATTTCAGCAGCTGCAAGGCTTTATTTTAAGGCAAATCTAAACTTCAAAAGGTAGCAACATATTAATACATTTAATAAAATGTATTTACACTTAGATTTACATAATAAAAAAATGAACCCAACTATAATAATTTATATGACCATAATTAAGAATTAAATGTTAAATATTGTATTTTGCCTTGTTGCTAAAAAGAATTTACTTGCATGCAACATGCATCTCTCCTCTGTTTATTTACTTCACTAATTAAAGCACATTTTCCTTATTTTTCCTCTCATTTTCATCTAAATGCAGTCAGAGCCTTGTTGCTGAGGATAACCCAATGTTACACAATGTTTGTTCCTGGCTTCTATATATTTTAACTGCTTATGTTTTCTACGTAAAAACAGCTATATTAATCACAAACCTTGAATTTATGTACTGTATCAACCCATCAATCAAAAAATCAAAGTGAAGCATACAAATTGATGTGTTCACTCCACAATTGTTAGTTCACTTTGCTGTGAGCAGTGTTTTGTACTGAGAAACTGATGCTGCTTACAACAACACTGCTGTATTTGACCTTTGTTAATAAAATGTTAACATTATTGTATGCATATATATATATTTTTTTTTTTGTCTTTAACATGTACTTCTGCAGCATAATGCATAAGTTAGTAAAAAACTAGTAAAGTTTATCTAGGTTTTACTAGACTAGTACTGTAAAGATGGATGACAATATCTCAGTTTTGATTGCCGCATCTGCCTGGTGTTCAGAAGGGAATGACTGAAAATGTCAACCTCCAACAACAAAGAAGGACACGCACTCATTTCTCAGTGCCAAAGATCAGGAATAAGTCAGTGCCATTTAAACTGTGATTTCCATGAATCCGGAACAAGCATGTTGTGTTAATGGTATGACTCTCCTTGGTAAAATCAATAGCTGGGAAACCCAGGAGCTTCATGTTAAAACATGTCTTTGATGCATGTCAAACGCAGCAGGTTCATTATCTAGGGACTGAAAAAAGGACTGTCCCTCAGGCCCTGTCCACACATAGCCAGGTATTTTAGAAAACTTAGCTTTATCTATGCATTTTGGTCTTCTGTCTAGTAGCGACATCTGAGACTCAGTGTGACGCCGGGGTCCTTCCTTATGATGGGAAATTAACTGTGTGTGTATGTATAAGCAGGAAACAGCACAGTTACGAGCAGCAGTATTTTGTCTGCATTGCAGAAAATCTCACTCATGTAAACCAAAAAGGCCATTCACTGTACACCATGTTTGTCACTGCAAACGGAGATTTTTCTTTACATGAACGAGATGATTTTCTGCAATGCAGACAAAATGCTGCTGCTCGTCACTTTAGCTACTTCCTGCGTATCGATACATGCACAGTTCATTTCCCTTCATTATGATGGACACAGGCATCAGACTGAGTTTCAGATGTCGCTACTATATTCAACACAGACACTGTCACACCTGAGCGCCAACATAAACGCCGGTTTTTGACCATACCTGGTCAGAACAGTGTTTGGTGGGACAACTTTGAAAGAGAGTTCAAGTTTCCACAAGATGCATGCTTTTGACATCATTTTTTGCATTTACGTGTGGACAGATATTTTAAAACCATACTAATGTGGACAGGAAATTTTTGTGTGGACCCAAAGAGAGTAAAAAATATTTACAAAAAACAAAAAAACATGATAACATTCTTAGGGCAAAGTAGAGAAGTAAAGCAGTGATGTGGCCATAATCTGAGAGATGCAGATTACACGTGCAAGATTTGCGTTTGCTAATGTGCATATGTGCACAAGTATCGCAGGCATCACAATAGCTGGATTGTACCAGCGCAATGACGACATCATGGCTTTGTGGTAAGAAGTTCATAAGTGCTTACACTGCACAGGGTGAGCTTTAATGTCTTGCTGTGATTAGCACCAGAGCAAAGGCAAAGGCCAGGTCTGGGATCACCACCAGCCACCAGCTATTTAAAGTAAATCCTGATTGAAACTGTAAAAACATTTCTCTGAAGTGATTTTTTTAGCAGGTTTCACGTCAGTCTTTGGACACCAACAGAACTAAGTGGGCTAATCATTTATGGAGTGGCTAAAAAAAAATGTCGCCCCCCCCCCAACACAGCTCACCACACTTGTGGCACTTCTGTAGTTTGTTTAAATCTCAGTTGCCTGGAACGAGTCAAACTCAAACTCATCGGAGTTCATCTGTTACAGCATAATGCAGGTGGCTCTGATCACGGAACCTCACCTACTGGATTACAGAAGACCAAGATTGACCAGCCTTAGTCAGCTCACATAATCACATACCCAAAACCAACCATGACACTTTTGATCAGTCAAAAGTCTAAGTGAATCGGCACTAGGCCGCCTTCCTCACTCTAGTGAAGTCAAAGGAGTTCTTTTAAGAAAGAATATACCCAGCAGCCTTTGACGGTCACTAAAACAAATATAAAGCAATTTTTTGGGGTATTTGAGTATTTGTCTAGTACTCAGAAGTTTTGACTTTTAAACTTTTAGATCTGACCAGTATTCCAGAAAACTACTGTGGATTCTTGACGATTTGGAGCTATAGCTAATTTCTAACTGCTTTATACAATACATTTTTTTCATAAAACAATGGCAATAACTTTAAAAAACAAACAAAATATTAGGCTATGAACATTAGCTGAACACAGCTACACAGACCCCCCCCATACACACACACTCCATTTCTTTGGATACTGTTTTGACTATTAAACATTCAGACGCAGAAACTGAGCATGTCCTCAGTTACTTGTTTAGTCACTGTACGGAACACTGACAGACAGAAAGAGTCTGATCAAACTGATCAACATAAAACACAACCTAGATTTCAGCAAAGATTCAGAGACAGTATCATAAAGGGGATGTAAAAATGCATAATACAAATTGTTACAAATGATAAACAGGAATATTTTAAATAAACAAAATGTAAAAACTGGGACGTCATCTACCGAAACGTTTTGCTCTTCTGGAGCATGATTAATCACCAAATATCTGTGTAAAACCCTGGTCAAATCTAAACATCTCTGTAATGTGCAGGAATTCTGAGATCATCATGCATCTGTATATACATGATCTTGGATTAGAGTTTTACTGCATTCCCTTTGACTTTGGCAAGAACATATTTTTGACAGTGCTAATAAAGCTTCATTGATTGTAACATGAGGCTCATGGTGGGAAGGGCAGAATGGAGGATGGAATCAGTGTCATATTACGCAACCTGGAGAAAACTAGTGTGCTCAGTCCTCTGGTGCATGGAGGACAAACTTCCATATATTCCTTGCTATGCTTGTGCTGCCCAAGAGGTTCATTATAGCATAAATCTCAGCACTTATCTCCACAGCAAACAGAAGGAAAGGAACACAATCCTTTAATATGGAGGAATCAGAACTACGAACGCCAACCCACACCCCCGAGCCTAAACAAATTCATCTTAAGAGCAGGAGGAGAAAAAATCCAGATGACTAAAAGGAATGCAACACAGACATACTTTACATGAGCCTACCTGTGAAGCCTACCTGTGAAGCCTACCTGTGAAGCCTACCTGTGAAGCCTCTCTTAATACCTTAACATCTAGGTCAAGGGGCCTGAAATACATGAAGGTGGGAAAGCAGCAGGGGTACAGCGTAGAGAGGTAGTAGTATGATGACACAAATTCCCTGTGGGATGTTTTTGGGGGCAGTGACAGAAGTGCAGATGACTTCTCAACAGTTACATTCACAACATTCAAGGCTATAAAGTCTCTTTATTCCAAATCCGGGGCGCACGAAAATATTTGTGTTATTTATAGACCTGGCTGTGCAAAATCAAAACATGGGGTGGGCATACTTGTAATGCACACACTGTAGGAAATCTCTGGGCTGCCTTCACATTAGTACAACCCAGTCATAACTGCTGACATTCATTCTACAGACCACCAAACATAAACAGCACAACTTTTCATTTCTAGACCTTTTACTATCTCCAAACAATAACACCAGGTATCAAACCTGTGTTATACACTTATATGTGGCATAATTATTGGAAAAGGGAGGCTCAATATGAAAAACCTGTAAAACAGGGCTCCTCTGCCATAACTACATCTAGATATGACTGGCTAAACACCCATATGGCTTTAGCTAATTAAAAATAATCACGGACCAGTAAACTGGTTTCTGGTTGTTTAACTCCATCCAAACACAAGCCACGTACAGCGTATTGCTTCCCAGGAATACCTCTGGAGACCATTATCCCAAATACTCCATCTCCTCAGGAATGCTGGGAGCACATTCTTTCCACATGGGGTATTGGGAGGAGAGCAGCTGAATGGCACACATTGATTTGTAGGCCAAAGTGCAAGATGAGCGAGGGAGAGAGCGAGAGAGAGGTGCTGGAATGTGGGCTGCGCTGTCCAGCTGTGGTGTCCAGAGGCCGAAAGGCCTGCCCAGTAGGGGCGGGCCTGGGTAGTGGAGGACACTTGCATATTTATGAACCATTTCCCAGTTCCCCAGCCCAAACCCAAGCCAGATTAGAATGAGCCTTTCTTCAACTGGCAGGGGTCAGGAACAACGCCCTCCCCTTTTCTCTCTCCTCACCAGGGCGAGACAGCACTAATCTCAGGTCTTGCTCTGTTTAGCTTTTGATTAGACACGGCTATAGTCTGTGCCTGGACCACGCTAAAAGCTTTGCCGAATGACTAAATTAAATTTAAGTGCTTAATCAGATCAATGGCAGGAAAACATTTTGGAAGCGAGCGTCTGTGTGTGCTATTGTAACAATATTTATCACTGAAGTTCTCCTAATAAACTGCTTTAAACTGTAACCTGGAACCACTGTAACTGGCAGACCCATAAAGCCAACAGGCCACGTGCTTTTAGATTTACTGCAAGAATAAGGTGCGATTGCTTAGACAGAATCGATGAACCAAACCAAAGCAAATCACTGCTTTAAGCCACTTTTGAAGTGCAAGATTTGTGCAAGTTTCTGGACTGTGTGAACACAGATTAAGACATTTTATCATGATGGCTACAAAACCTTCTAACACAGTTTAGTGTCAAGTCAAGTTTATTTCTATAGCACTTTTTTACAACTGACGTCACAAATCAGCTTTACAGAATCCAGGTCCGAGCCCCTAATCATCAAGCCAAAGGCGACAGAGGCAAGGACAAAGTCCATAAGCTGGAGGGAGAAACCTTGGGAGGAACCAAGGCTCAGAAGGGGGAATCCATCCTCCTCTGGTCAACACTGGATAGCAATAACAACCAAAAGAAAAGAAAAAAAGCCAGTTTAGAGAGGCAGCAGCAGTTCCTAGTGCTGCAATGACTTTCGATCAGCTAGGTGAAACATAGGGCTGTACACATCAGCTCTAATCAGTAGGAGCACTTCCATTATGTTGAGTAGAGATGTCCCAATCCGATCTCAGAAAACAATATTGGGGCCGTTCACGGTACCTTTACTGTACCTAAATGACAATGGTACATCCTGAGCTTATATATCATAAACCATTATAAACATGCCCTACATATTATAATGACCCCACAGTTTTTTCATCCATAATTCCGTCTTATGTTGTATTAAATAGATTTTTAATCCATTAAACTGGGTGTGACTGTAGACCCACATGGCTGATATGGAATAAGAGAACACAGAAGTCTGATCTTCAAAACGTGTTTGTGCAAGTATATCATGGCACAAACAAAGCAAATTTCTAAAGACCACAGAAACAGAGCTGTTGATGTTCATCATGGGTGGAATGGGTTGCCAAATTATTGCTGAAAGAGTTTGGACATTGCCCCTGTGAAGTCCCGACCCGGGCATCACTGAGGTACCCCTGAACAAGGTACAGTCCCACTACACCCCTCCCTGGGCATCCTGCTCCATGTGTATGTGTGATGGGTTAAATGCAGAGGTCACATTTTGTTGGGGTGCACTTTGTGTGGCTGAGTGTGTTCACAATGAAAAATAAGTTATTTTCATCATTACTTTCATCATGGAGAACAAACAGTGAAAATTCAAGACTATTGGCACTCTCCCCACAAGGGCTTGATCATGAAAAATCGCACCAACAGCAGTTTAATAGTATGCAGGTTCACAAACAAACTTGCAACTTGTAAGCAACTAAAAGGTTCTCTCACATTAGCTAATGTTAATGTTCAAGAGTTGACCATTAGGAGGACAAGAGGATGGAAAAAGACTGCTCTCCAAAATGACCATTTTTGCCCACCTAGTTTACCAAAATGTCATCATCATGTGGACAAGCCAGAAGGCTATTGAATGAGAGTAAAATAGAATTTTTGGTTTAAATGAGTAGTGCAATGTTTTGACAAAGAAAAGCACTGCATCCTTGCATAAGAATGCTATGCTTATTGTGACCCATGGTTGTGGTAGTATAATAGCTTGGGCCCATTTTGTGGCATGTGTGGCAGTACAGCCTACAACTAACAGAAATGCTGAGGACAGACCTGAAGTGAGCAATTCATGCAAGGAAACCCATAAACATTTCAGATTTTAAGTTGTTCTGTACCAAGGAAAGGGATACAATTCAGCCAAGTCAATTTGCAGGACTGATCAACAGTTTCCAAGATCTTTTAACTGCATTGATCATTGATATTTGAAATACAGATTGATATTGGAAGTAAAAGTGATGATTTGTCATAATGAACACACCCCACCACACAAAGAGCACCACAACAAAACGCTCTACATCTAACCCATCTACTTGTGGAGCAGAGGGCAGTGAAACAGCATCCGGGGAGCAGTGTAACAGGACGGCACCCTGCTCCAGGGACTCCGTAAGCATTATCGCTGTGAATCAACTGCAAACTGATTCTCTCACACGGAACATACACCTTCCTCCTTTAGCTGTGCTTCATGTCTTGTCAAAGCAACACAACAATAACATCACTTCAGCCATATTTGCTCAGAGAGGAAGTGATTAAATACTACAAAAGCTCAACCATAAAGAAGGCGCTCTCTCTGACAAAGGCTACTAATAGGCCTTTCTCAATCAAAAGACAGCTGCAAAGATAATTTTCTAGTTTCTGCCAGCAGGAATATGAGATTTTCCCCTTGTTAGCTTCAAGCCATTGGTAGTGAAGCTGCACCAGGGAAGGCATGTTAAGCCAAGTTCACACTATAAGACAAGATGGCCTCAGCCATACGCCTGATCCGCGACCAGTATGTACACACCACAAGATTTTTCACTGCTAGAGCAACCTGCAGAGAAGACAGTGTGACGCCAACAAACTATGTGTTTTCACATATGAATTTAGACAGTATATTACACTACTTCCCCACGTAAAGCTTTCATTACCAACATGACACACATATGACCCATGGCGAATCAAGTCTACTACCAGGACCTGTTCCAAACACAGTGCTGAGCTCTAGAACCTGTGGTCACCGACATCATTGTTGTGGTATTCTAGCTTTTCCTCTTCTGCACAGCAATATTGCCACTAAAGACCTACCCCACTGCTGACTGGCTGTTGCTCTTTGTAAATTGCATACAACTCCTACAAACCTTCGGCACGCCAAATATCTAGTTCCAGTCGGTGACAAAACAGCAATTTCCCTTGATCAGGTTACAGGGTAGTTCACATATAAGGACTCGTTACCACAGATTAATCGCCGTTTCAATGCTTTTGCCATGGTCTGCTTCAACAAAACCTATAGTTTGGCCGCTGTACAAAATATAAGGGATAAGGCTTCAGGATCTAGACTTCAGTAATGTTAAAGATTGAACGACTGTTCTACTTTCCAGGAACAATGTACATGAAAAACTCAATTAAAAAAAATTAAAGCAGTAGTCAGATGGTATATGTTCCCATAACACTTAGGGAGTTGACACTGTGACCTGAAGGTTGCAAAAGTTCTAAGCATAAATTTCAAATCCCAGACCGATACCAGTACCACTCCACTGAGGCACCACCCATGAGCAAGTTACCATCCCCAAGCATCATTCCCTGAGTGCTGTCCATGTCAGTTGCCCACTGCTCCTACACAGGTGGGTTAAATGCAGAGGTCACATTTTATTGTGGTGCACTGTATAGTGTGCTGTGTTCACAATAACAATCACTCACTCACTCACTCACTAATAGTAATGAGAAACTACTGACAGGGGAGTTAACTTTTGCTGTTGTGAGTGTAAATGAAGGGAGTATCTTTTACTTATTGTTAGAACATGCATACACCTAGCCATGTACTCAATTCAGTTTCACATACACTGTTTAATGTGGGATGTAGTGATGAAATGCAGATGAAATTGTCTTTTGTACTGTATTTCTGGTTTCGGGTGGGAAGTAGGGTTGCCCTGATCTGAAGAAAAGGCTAAGTCAATGTACATTTCTTTCTAATTCTTGTAGCACTGAATGATCAGGGGATCGAGAGATTGCATTTTTGTTTATCAATTTCAATTTAAATGTGATTATTTTCTTAGAATGAGTTTTAACAGACATTTTTCCTTAAAAAAAAAAAAAAAAAAAAACTTTTTTAGACTTGAGGCTTGAGTACAAACTTTTAAGTGCTAGGTGACCAATTAACAAGCTCCCTCAATTAAAACCAATCAGTGATAATACAGAATATAAATAAACACATTTCAAAAGGCAATTTCGGTATTTAATGATTAATATTTTAACCCTGTACAGATGTAGGTAAATGTAGCATGTGGAGTCATGCCCAAAGGCTAGGGATGTCCTAATCTGATCCGTGGTATCGGATATTAGTGGGAAAAAAACAGATTTTCAATATGCATGTTACAGTTCGTCACATGACAACAGTATTTACCAATTAGTCATGAGCATGAGAGTTAGCTGTTGTGACATCGGACATTATAGCCATGTCCAAACACTCCTAAAAGTGACCATTGTGCTGTACATTTAGCCTACAAGGTGCTCAAATGTCTGACACAACAATCCTTTTTATCACCTTACACATGCTGTTGCTTTCACATGGACGACTGAAACAGCTCCCTCTCTATTAAGAATCTCAGTGTAATGCTTGGTTTTCACTCGCTCTAGGTGAGGCTGAAGTTGTTTAGTTCCAACTTAGTTTGTCCAGCTGTGACAGTCTGGTGCCTGCACAAAACAATAATAATTGCTACATTTAAGTGAGTGCCCCATTAGTGAGCTTCTACCTTCTTTCTCCAGTTGAACAAAGATAAGCTCTCCTGAAAGTCAGGGATTAAAATGGGAAAAATATATAAAAAAATTATATATATATATATATATATTATTATAATATATAAACTCATCTGTACAAGTCATTTTGTAGTCAGTTTTGCATGCCACAGTCATCAACTCACACACACACACGCACGCACGCACACACAAGCCTGCACATGCACGCATACACACACCAGTGACCACTTTGACTAGCCTTCTAGCCAAATATGCAAGATGCTTCTCTTCGTTCAGCTGATATGTTGGCTATTACGTTGTGTGTGTATGTGGATGTGTTTGTGTGTTCTGCACACTGCTGCACTGTAAGGAATACTACTGTATTCATTGTTTACACTGCTGATAATGCTTGATCTAATTTCTGTCTTTACCTCTGTTGTAGAAACAATGTAAATTGACATTATCCAAAACCTGCAGTGAGGCACATTTCAGACTTTAAAGATCTGCAGTGTGGAACTTATTTTATGATTTAGTTCTATTACATAATAGTCTGATCTAAAATATTTTAGATGATTTACATTTATTAAAAATGACTGCAATCACTTTTCACAGTTGATTATGGTCACAAAATATTTACTCTCCTTTTATTTTGCCACTAAGCCTGTAATTATTACCTGCATGCATGGAACAGGTCTTATTTAATCCTGACATCTAGGGTCTGGTGGTCTCTTTGCTACTGAAGTGTGTGGTGTCATCATGTCAAGATTTAAATAACTCTCTAAGGCCTTCAGAAAAAGGTTGTGGATGTCTGTGTGTCTGGCAATGGCAAACATCTCTAAACCATTTGAAATAAATAATTTTATTGCTTGGAAAATCATATAAACCTGATGTAGATTTCAAAAGGTCGCTAATTTGTTCATGACTGGCTGCCCCAGCAAATTCTACAACAGCAAGTAACTTTTGCAACTGTTGATAGCCAAGTGCACATGTCTACTCTGTAGTTGTGCTAGGAAAAATTTAGGTTCTCCAGAAAGAACATTAGAGCAAGAGTAGTTGCCAAATGACAAAGGCAAAGAAAAGGCCTTTTGAAGTGCAGATAGAGTTGTTTGGCCATCATATCAAAGAGTACCTGAAGATAACCTGAGGCCATCTGTCCAAAAGTTAAACAAAGGTGGACCTTTCAACAGGATAATGATCTTAAGCACACTAGCAATTCCACCAAGGAATCACTCAATAAGAAGAAAAGAAGGTTTTTTTTAAACCTCATTGAAATGTAAAAGAGCAGTACATGCATGAAAACCCAGAAACATCGAACAGTCGAACTCTGTCTAAATTTTCAGTGAGCCAATGTCAGAGATGGGTTAACAATGATGCAAAATGCCTACAAGTCTAGTTATTTGTCATAAAGATGGAACACAAGCTTCTGAGGCTAAAGATGTACTTACTTTCCCCACAGAATATTTCACCTATCGATACGCTGTTGAATAAATGACTGAAAAAAAACATTTCTTTTTTTGTTATGTTCAAATAAAAAATCTTTTTTTCTGTAAGAACTGTATTAAAAAGATAAAATGTTGGCTTGTTGAAATATTTTGGAAAAATTAAAAATTTACATTCTTGTGAAAATTCATTTATTTTTTCACATGACTAAGTATATGGCACATGATAACGAGCTAAAATTTTGTAATACCAAGTGGAGTATGAAAAGTTGTAAAAGCAAATCTTACTTAAAATTATGTGGCTATATCTTCAGTAAAAACACAATGATCATAGCGGTACTGGCCAAAAGTACTTAAGTTGAATTAGGAGGGGGAAAATGCATTTAGCTAATCCTTTTCAAAAAAAGTAATGTTTTGCAGTGTTATGGACGCTGAAAATGTATACTTATATCAGGGATCGAAATTCAATAAATTGTATTATTAACTCTAAAGAAATTAGCATAAAACACCCTGCAATTATATCTAAATACACCTTTCTGAAGCCAGTCAAGCTCCAGATTACCACAACAATAAGCCGTGTATCAAGTCAAAACACCATGTTATGACAGGCTTAGAGCAGCTATGCCAAGACTGTAGCGCTCAAACCCCTTATGTCAGCTTTATGTGCAAGAGCCTAATTTTGCAAGATCTATCTCTATGCCATCACACATGTACACACATGTAGGCTACAGCACAAAAGCAAACACAGCGAATGGTGAAAAGGGGGCTGCTTTCTGATAATATCTATCAAAACAAAAACATTCTTTGGTTCACACAAGTTTGCCAGAACAGGTGGGTGAGGAAGGGAGGAAGGGGTGTTCAGTCATAGATACCCTAGCCTGACCCGATTCTACATTTGCTCCTTTTAAAAGGCTGACTGATAAATGTAGAGAGCTGAAGCCAAGTCCCAAACTTGCAAGAACCCTTAGGGTGAATTCGTTTTTTAATCCATCTGACGCTTAATCGGTGCTGTAATTACTCTTCAACTACGTTTACTGATGTTGGCACATACTGAGTTAAGCATGGTTTAACTCTAAATAATGCTGAATGCACATTTAAATTGGTAAAGGCTGAAATTAGCTCTTACGCTAGTTCCAGGACAGGTGGCCATGTGCAAAGAATTCAGTGACTTTTCACAGGTAGCCTGCATGGCTAATTTTTGCAGCCCTATGCTTAGAAGGTTAATCTGTGCCACAGGGATCTGGCTGCAGCTAAACAGGAGTGTCAGAGCTCGAGTGGTGTGACAAGAGTGGTGGCTGCATCCTCGAACCACTGGGGCAGGCTTAGGCAACAGAAATAGACAAGCCAGTGTCAGGCCAACAGGTAGACGTTTGAGCTTGTAGGGCAGTCAATCTTAAGCATGTGATTGGTGAGGCCAGACTAGTTTGCTAAAAGTACAACAGCATCAGGAACAAAGGTAATAGCGTTAAAATCTGGATACTCCAGGATTTGTTACGCTGCTATTCTTGTTGGTCATTAGGTTTTCAAAGAATCATCAATTGCAACCTAAACTCCAATACATTTAATTAGTAAACTCTTATATTGTTTAGAATTGTTTAAAAAATGTATAATAAAGGTAAGTATTAAGTAATAAAAGTTTCATGCCAGACACCTTGTCCCAATATAGAAGATGTATATCTAGTGATCAATAGATATTTAAGGCCTGTAATTTGTTGTTGGGCTGGTCTACGGGCAACTTTTGGATAAGTGAACGCGCTCTGAGCGACATAGGTATTTTGCAGCTGTGTTTAATTTAGTTCAATATGATGTTACATTTGCTTTCGTTTCCTTCTGTTTAACACCAACCTGCAGTCCAGACTGTAATACTGTATGTTATCTGTGGGGGACGAATACGGTCCGCTAAACTGTGGCATGTAAAGAGGTTTTCTTTGCGCTTATCCGGATTTCGACACAAATTGACGCCAAGAAAAAGCTGCATGCAACGTTTTTTAGTCGCCATCCAAATGTGCAGCCAGATGAATGTCCTGAAAGAGTCCTGAAAACCTGTGTGGTTCGACTGATTCACTCCAACGAGCAGAAAATGGTTGCCATTTGATCTGCGCTCAACTGACACCACAAACATCAGGAAAATGCTCAATTCAGACTTCTGTGTTGGCAGGGCCTTAAGGACACTCTAGTATTTTTCACAATGGACCTGTACCATGCCAGAAAGATTTTTTTTTAGAGTAAATGTGATTTATTTTTAATTGTGAACACAAATAACACAAGGTGCACCACAACAAAATGTGACCTCTGCATTTAACGCATCACATGTACACCAAGGTGGTACCTGGGTCAGGACAAGCTGTGACCTTCAGTTCATAAGGGAAAGTCCTAACCACTAGGTCACCACTGCCCAACTACTTTCCCAACTCAAAGCAGTTTCAAAGCATATTTATAAAGGAAGACAAACTATTTCATAGTAAACTGCAATATCATGGGACTACAGTAGGGCCCAGCAGATCCCAGAGTGCTCTGCCACATATACTTAGTAATACGCTCACAAACACCTGGTGTTGACTACCTCTTACGCTATTTAGTCTCATTATTTGCATTTGCAGCTACGTTTACCAACCAGACTCTACACCCTTATGAAACAGCTTTGTTGTGCCCAGAGATGTAACAGTTATCTGATAACCCTGCTGTTCCTGTGGTGATCATCTGAAGTCCAGCTGGCGTGGGTTCCACAACAAAGCCTGGATTCTACTGAGGAATTAAGAGGAGAAAGCCTGATGGCTTGATCGCACATGGTATGTGCAGCCAGGAAAAAGGAGACATGACTGTTTCAATCCCTCCTTTTTTACATCACTGGGGAAGCTGAATGTGCTCAAAGAAAAGCATTGACCCGTGTTTCATACATGCTTTACTATACACTTAAGCTGGATTCCAGTTACACTCTTCACTAAAATGTGACTAGATTTGACTTTCCTGTGTAAAAAGCCTTTTTTTTTAACCTCTGTTCACTTTTCCACTTGCAATATAAATCGACAAGCTTGGCTCAGATGCTTTCATCGCTCCAGCGTACAGGAGGACACATGGTATTGGAATGACTCCAGCCTTGTGTTTCCTCGATCCTGCGTTCTCTGGTTTGCCTTTCACCTGCTAGTCAGCATAAGTAGATGAGTCTTGTTGTGTAAATGTATGTGATCGAGAACATATTCCATTTACACTTGTCGTAAATGTGACCGAGACCCTCCTCAACCACCTTCAGATGTGGTTTGAGTGATCAGATCATAATCCAGTTACAGTGCGTCCTGGGAACATGTGGTCAACTGAAATTTGCCTTCAAAAATCAAGCACAGCATCCATGCAGTTCAAACTTGCTCAAGCTTTAAACAGTGCTTAGAAAAATTGTTTACAAATCCACACTTTTAAAATAGGGCTGAATAAATGAGGATAAAAACATTTAGCAGTATTGTCTAGCCAAATATTAATGTCATTATATCTAATGCCATAGGTAACACGTGTCCTGCTCTATATTTGATGTTCAATGATCTGGTAGTTTCAACCCTGGTGTTGAATACCACCTAGTAATCAGAAGATTAGGACCGGAACATTTAGCAGAGTATAATACAGTGGCCACCAACCCTGCACCTTCCTGTAAGCTTTCGCTCCAAACCTAATCAATGCCTGATCCATCTGCTTATGGTCTTCAGACATCCTGGAGTAGCTCAGTGAGGTACTTAACTGTGACTTGGTGAACAAAGATGAATCTCCAAAAGAAGGGTTAGTGATTACTCACCCACATACCCTGTATCTTCATGAACATGTGGGCAGTGGTGGAACAAGGTACTGTCCCACTACACTGCTCCCTGGGTGCTGTTGATAGCTGCCCAGTGCTCCACATGTACACACATGATGGGTTAAATGCAGAGGCCACATTTCATTATAGTGCTTGTAGTGTGTTCACAATGACAAATAGTCACTAAGGGTACTTCTGCTGCCTACTTATTAACTATAGTGAATCTTTGTTTTCGGAGCTTCCTTGCCTCCTTTGTTCTTGGGTTACTACCGGTAACTAATTGCATGTTATGCATGAAACTATAATTTGCATTATATATGTATATATTTAAAACAATCATTCTTATCTTGCACTTTATCAATATTCTGTTTGCACAGACCTGATGATTCAAGGACATTGCATGGCAAATGTCTGTTTAGTAAAAGAAGAATCTAAGCTAATGCATATCAAATCCTGTTTAGTCTACAGGCCTAATGAGCAAAACGTTGTTTGTAAGTGTGGTTTATGAAGCATCCTCATTATGACCTTCTTTTGGAACTTTCCAAACCAGAAGCTAGCACGGCTGTCACACCTCAGTAGACGCTGCACTTGTGGATTATTTTATTAATGGCTAGATTCATTATTTTGGAGTGACAAGACAAGGACGCCTATGAGAGCGTCTGATGTCACTGGGCTGGCTGAATGGCTGCACTCTGAGAAAGGCTTTTGGGAATGTGGACAATCACTAATTGGATGAGGGTTTCATTGGCCAGCAAGCAAACAGGCCTTTATGCAACCGGACTGATAAATGGGATGGGAGCTGTGATGCCAGTGTCCATGTTTGCTGTGTGGGTGGGCTGACTGTATTCCCCCCTCTAACTCTGGAATGCAATAGGTCCCATCCATGCTTCAGAGAAACCAAAACAAAAAATTATGCAATAAAGCATAGCAGAAAAGGTTTATGCACTGTTGCCAAACTATGCAACTGTCTGTCGATCCACAAAAAATGAATGCACCTGCATAAAGGCTTTATTTCTAAGCTGGATAACAGTGGCCTTGTGTGCATTTACTGTGTTAATGGGGGAAGATACTAGGCTTGGTGAACAATCAATTGCTTCACTATTTACATCTTAAACTAAGAGGCAGAAAACTAACAGCTGAAGACCAGGTTTTTAAGGGTAATCCTAAATAACTTTTCCTTATGAACCATAAAAGACTCTACAACAGCTTACTTGTACGCCAGAATGCACCAGTCGGCAATTCACTTGTAGCGCTGGCTTGTTTAAGCATTCGGATCACAAATTCCAGTGTATAGCATGTGTGAGATTTGCTGGAAGGTTGCCAGCTCCTGTGAGCCTGAGAAACATGGACATTCCAGTTTGGAAGTTCACCTACTCTCATTTATGCAAGTAGTGCCCAAATTTGTTCCAAAGATAAAAAAAAACAGTTTGTGTATTAAAGGTTTAAAGAAAGAAAGAAAGAAAGAAAGAAAGAAAGAAAGAAAGAAATAAAGAAAGAAAGAAAAGCTGAGTGGTTATGTCAAACGCTGCACATAGGTGTCTAGAAAGGCACTCACTGTACTTCCAAAGTTTCAGCAGCCAAGAGCACTTCTCTAAATTATTTCTGAGACAGACATTGATAAATACTTCATACTGTTGGTGCACGAAGTGGAAAAAAAGAATAAATAAATGAATGCATTGTTTGCCAATTGTGCAGACCTCACTCAGTTCTCAAGGAACCTTAACAGCACATTAAGCTCTGTTCACACTGATCGCAGCATCCGACTGGACATAATCATTCCCAGTGAGTCACCACCTCAATGTACATAAGAACACAAAGAACAGCCAGCAGGGATTTCCACTGGCTGAACACTAGGTTCCAGGCCACGCTCGATAGTTTCATAACGCTGCCCGTGTCCTAGAGGGTATTAGCACTGTATAGGCTTCACTGAATGATGGCGAACTGACGCAAGGCCAAATGGAATGTGCCTGGTTCATGGCAGCTGCCCACAGTGAAGATCCACGACCATATGTAAACGCCAATACCGTAATCAGAATATTGCAATGGTTGTTCGCGACCACGACCCAAGTGGAAGATCAATGCACTGAATCGAGATTATGAAAACGGGCATCTAAACTCATTGCTCTGGGTCATTTAAGTGAAGTGAAAGTGACTATTTGTCATTGTGAACACACTCAAGCACCACAACGAAATGTGACCTCTGCATTTAA
>JBBPDA010000009.1:23991562-24003322 GCA_037974385.1 Arnoldichthys spilopterus
ATTTCTGTGACCATTGTGAGTTTTTCTTTCATTGACTGAAGGGTACCAACAATTTTGTCCACGTGTGTATATATAAATATATATATATATATATATATATATATGTGTATAACATTTGCAAATGTTAAAAAAGCTTAATGTATTGTTTTTTATTCTTTATATTTCACTACTGGGTTATTTATGCATTTTTTTATAGTTTTTAAAAATGATTTACTTATTTATAATAGTATTTATTATATAGATTTTTGTATATATTTATTGGTTGTATAATTCTCTCTATATAGTGTGTGTTAACGACATTTTGGAGAACGTTTTTGTTTTGGGAGTGTAAAATTATGAGTCAGTGCCACTCATTAACATCAATGCCATTTTTCATGCATCAAGATAGAAAATGGTTTGAGTAAGACCAAGAGACCCCAGAATTACCAATAAAATGTTTTATATGTCGAATCTCAAAAATAACAAGGGGAGCAAAATAAAATATATACAGCACACAATGTGCAAACGTACGTTTGTTTTGTACAAAGAAATATACACGCAAACGAAAGACGGAAACATTCAACATGACACTTGAACTGCATGTATAAAATATGATGTGGCTACGTCCAGGTTTCTGTAGTCATCTGAGTCTGTACAGCTATACATGATGAAGAAATAAATTAGAGAGAACAACAAACAGTGAAAAAAAATACACGTTTTGCTCTTATAGCGACCAGAGATTAACAACACATAGGTTAAATTCTGCTCTTAGACCTTAAACACTGTCGCTTTGTAAAGAAGTTAACACTAAATCAGCGAAAAACTAAAAAAACGAGCCTCTTGCACCTCACCACTTGCAGTGAGAGTCACCTACAGACATTGTTCATGCAAATGTACATTTTTTTACGTCTTCTATAGTGATCGGATATTAAATTAAGGATGCTTCAAAACTATTTTAAGACGTAGCACTACTTCAATTAGCGTAACACAAAAAACCCATGAGATACAATAAATAAAGATCTATAAATGTAAACGCCCACTCATTCAGAATCATCACCACCAAAGAGGAAAAAACCACGTTTAGGTACATAAAAGGTTAACTTTGGTATAATAACGAAAAAAACGGAAACATCCAGGAACGAAAAAAGTGCGACGGAGATACGAACGATTTTCACCAGCTGAGCTTAGGCTTTTTCCACAAAATAATACTGAACACGAGGGGAACCTAGCAGAAAGGGCCACACACCTCGGGGGTGGTCCCGAGAGTGGCCAGTAACGAGTACGTAACATCAGCAGGCTGAACACCGGTTATAGTAAATAGCTGAAAAAATGTCCCGGCGTTGCACAGAGAAACAGAACCACGAGGAGCCGACACTCTGGAAAAACATCAGCCGACGCCAAAGACGGCCGGCGCAGTTTATTTACAACGTAAGGCCGACTGACGGAGCGAAGAAGAGAACAGAAAAACTTTTGGGATTTCCACCAACTCGATACGACACTGCTTACGATCCCATGCCGCATTCGAGTTCACAGCTACGATGATTCGGAGATGAACGGACCTAAAGTCAACACACAACCAAGTTCCGCTTTCTCGACCTTTACATAACTTTCTCTTTTTTCCTTCAAAACGTCAACGTTAAAGATATTTCGCTTTGCTGTGCTTCTATACATGGATTTGTTTTTGTACAAAATGCAATCTTTCCTGAATTACAGCTATACAGTACTGCAACAACCTGATTCAAATACTGTCGAAACAAAAGGCTTGCCCTTTCTGGCTCACAGAGGAAAACTCTCGAAAAAAGTCGTTTTTTTGTGCTTCTCTGCATTTTCTATAGAAAGAGGATGCGGTCATGAGGCTAATGCGATCATGAGGCTGACGAAATCATTCTGTTTTTTTTGTTTTGTTTTTTTGTTTTTAGTTTTTTTTAAAGAAGGTTGTGGATTGGTTGGGGTTGGGGTTGGGGTTGAGGTTGGGGTGGGGGGGGTAGTCAACAGCAGCAGCAGCAGTATACGAACCCAGTACCACTACGTAAAAAGAGGATGAGATTTTCCAGCTACGCCTACATCTATTTTCTCCACTACGACGCGTTCCTTGGCGCTTCGTTATGGGTCTTTGACGAAGGGTGCGATTCCTCTGCCCAGTACGAAACATCACCCTTTTTGCAAGAGATAATCGCTGAATCAACCCTGACGCTCGACCCATTTCCCTCAGGCCTGCCCGAGGAGCCGGCTGCGCACGAAAGCCCTCAGGCCGTCCATGGGCCGCAGGTCGTTCTGGTGTTTCCGCCGCTCGATGAAGGTCACCAGACGCGACGTGTCCAGACGGGAAGCTCCAGAGGTGGCGTGCGGCCGCAGCCACGACTCCCCCTGCAGGCAGGACTGTGCCGAGGGGCGCCTGGACGGCTCGGCTCGCAGAAGCGAGCGCACGAAGTCGCGGGCCGCCCCGCTTACGCCCCGGAAGTAGTCTTCGGGGAAGCTGAAGTCCAGTCGGCAGATGTTGAGGCACGTCTCCTCTGTGCTCTCGTCCAGGAAAGGCGAGGCACCGCTCAGCATGACGTACGCCAGCACACCCAGGCTCCACAGGTCCGAGGCCAGTGAGGCCGGCTCGCCTAGGACCAGCTCAGGAGCGGAGAACTCGGGGCTGCCCACCAGGCAGTGGACAAAAGGGGAGCGAGAGAGATGGGCCGCATCACCGAAATCGGTCAGCTTGACCACAGGCTGGGTGGACGTCTGCTCCACCACCACGTTCTCAGGCTAGGGGGAGACCATACAGAACGAACAGGAATAGCTTAGCAGTGGAAGGTATTATACTGTGCCAGTCAGATTTAAGACCTAATTCATAATGTCAAGATGAAAATAGGGAAAAACCAAAAACATGGAAATTAAAACAAAAATACATCATAAAACAATGTATTCAGACCTTTGATGCCCATAAAAAGCACAGTTGAGTCAAAACTAAAGCTGGTATGATACCACGTTTTCCTATTACAGACATTACAAATATGAATAACCACACTCATCTTAATATTCACTCACAGCGATAAAGATCATTACGGGTCTTTCCCAGTGGACTACTGACATTCCTACTACTAAAAAAAATAATTATAAAATAATATATATATATATATATATATATATATATTTATTTATTTATTTACAGTACAGTGCAAGTCTTATAAAAGAAATGTAAGTTAAATGAATGATATTTAATATCACTAATATTAAAATAAACCCAAAAAAATCAATGCAGTGAACAGTATTTGTATGTAAGACAAAGTGCTCAACCATTTCCACACCTCTCCTCATGAAAGCCCAGTATTACTTACTACCAAATACCTGGTTTTGGGTCAGACAGTCTTTCATTCGACTAAATCTGGTGCTGCTAATGGAATTTTATAATTTTACAGCTGGAGGCATCTGGATCTATACCTGTGTTCTTCTAAACAGCTCATAAAAATCTGCTTTTCTAGATACTTTTTACAGTTTTACAGCAGAAAGACATTCACTGATGAGACAAAATGGCTTTAAATAATATGCGCAAGTGCCTAAGACTTTTGCAGAGCACTGCCTATATGCAAATGACACAGCGTCTGAATGGTGTTTAAACAAAATGGTTTCATTTCTTTGTAAAGACAATTCTTATAGCACAGATCATTGAAATCTCACTGTGCAGGTCACTGTAAAACATTTTCAGCTAGTTTCATAGTATAGAATCGAGCATATATCCAGTGCTTCAGAATGGAGTCAGGAATGAACAGTTCAGTGCAGGCTTTCTAAAAGTTGACTTTGAGGAGAATAAAAAAGGCTTCAGAACTGCACTGCAAGTGGGATCTCAAAAAACTTCCATATTTTATGGGAAGGATGTCAGTAAAAACAGAAAAAAGAAGGAAGAACAGAGTCTTATTCTACAGCATCAACAGCATTGACGAACTTAGAACTGTTGACAGGCAGACCCTCGTTATCTTCCTGTTGCTATTATGTTTATCTGGGGCTCAGTGGCTTCACATGGTACTAGCATGTGGTTACTGTTACCATGTGACTTAAAGTACAAAAAGTCATGTGCTATTTGAGGCCAGACTGGTTACAAGAACTCACAATTTTTTTGGTCTTGATATACGAGCCAGCATTTCCTGCTGATGTCAGATACTCATAATGGCCATCTGGCTACCCCAAAAAACGATAAACATCTTCCAATTACAGTCAAACTGATGTTCCTTCATTGCTCAGATATTGAGAGTCGATCAGTGTGAGCTAGCAGTCACTCTATGCTGTCGCGATCATGATACAGGTCAGCATAGTGCTGCCTCAGGCTCGTACCTTCAGGTCGAGGTGAGCTATCCTGCAGGTGTGCAGGTAGTGCAGAGCTTCTAAGATGTCCCGCAGGTAGAGAGCCACCTTCTCTTCAGTCAGGTTCCCCCAGCTCACAATGTAGTCTAGGAGACGACCCTGGTCAGCCCTGGACAGGAAAAAGCCCTCCATTATTATTATACACAGACATATACTTTCACACAATTTTACATCAACTGAGCAGTGAGATCGATGCATGTAAAAACTCCTGAAGTGAATGTGACTGTGTCACTGTGAACACACTCAAGCCCCACAACGAAATGTGACCTCTGCATGTAACCCATCACACGTGTACACGTGGAGCAGCGGGCAGCTATCAACAGCGCCCGGGGAGCAGTGTAGCGGGATGCTTTGGGAGCCTAGGGGCTTTAATTAATTTGTCATTGTGAACACATCCCATCACACAAAGTGCACCACAATGAAATGTGACCCCTGCATATAGCCCATGCACATGTGGAGCAGTGGGCAGCCATCAACAGCATGTGGGGGGCAGTGTAGTGGAACGGTACCTTGCTCAAGGGCACCTCAGTGTTGCCTGAGCTGGGACCTAAACCTGCAACTCTCTAATAATGGGGGAAGTCCCTAACCACTAGGCCACCACTGCTTGATAGTGTTGACAAACCTGTGTAATGCCGTGAAGACACATTTGAGTGACTACAGAGATTTTGTTTTCAGTGTGAGTGTGTCAACTGAATCAATCATCTCCTCAGGAAAGACCAGTATTTACAGTTACCACCCAGTACCTACGTTATCTTATCATTCATGAAATGAAATCTGGAGCCCAGGAAAACAGTATTGATCACAGTACTGTGTATGTTTACTTGCCCTAAAGACATGGTAGAAACATCATATTCAGCTATACTGACACACTGATGTAGGTGGAAAAAACAGGGCTGCTTTATAATTGCTTCATTGTGTGGCTGCTTACATCTCCAGGACGAGGACGTAGCTGGTGGGGGTTTCAAAGGTGTCTAGCAGGCCCACCAGGTGCGGGTGCTGCAGGCACTGCAGAACGTTCAGCTCACGGACCACCTGCTCACGACGCATCAGCTTCTTGTTGACCAGCTTGGCGGCCACAGAGCGCCTGGTTCCCCGCTGCTCACACCACTTAGCCACGGCAAACCTGCCTCTGGAGTGTCGGCGAACAAACAGTCAACAACCACCACCTCTGTGCTTTTCCCATGCTTTCCAGTCATGCATCTGGAGTAAATGTGAGTGAGTGACAGAGCTTACCTCCCGAGTTCCATCACTTCTGAGTAGAGAGACTCGAAATTCTCCTTCCACAGGATTCCATCGCTGCAGGTACCTGTGGAAATGAAGAGACTGTGAACATTCTGTTAAACAACAGCAAAGGAAACTGTGTTCTAAACTCTACTGAGCACTGGACTGCACACCCCGACATTTTCTTTTGCAACCAAAAAAATGCTTTTTTAATTATTCTGTCGATTTAGGCTTTACATTTTTTGTGATAAAATTAACAGATTAAACCACATAACAGAGTTCAATTTTATTTTGTTCCTGGGTACAATGTGTGTTTTCTCAATAACTTCTGCGTAAAATAAGTGGCTACTAATCCACAAAAACTTAGCCTCTGTGCTCAGGAAAATGACATTTAGAAACTTATTTGTTTTCAAGAACATTCTCAATTCACTTTAAACACCAAGTAGACGTTGAACTGTGAGAATTGTCCAGAATGTTCTAAAACTTTCTGAAATTTTTTCAACTTTTTAGAACTTTCTGGGACTGTCCAAAAAAGATACAAATCTGCATGTTTTGCCATCATAAATAGGAAACGTTTGTGGGATATGGTCATAAAGTGGACACAGTGGACCACAGCTACATGCAAGCTCTGCCAAATGACACATTTGTGAAGGAGCAGCGGGCAGCTGACATGGTCAGCGTCTGGGGAACATTGTTTCGGGACGGTACCTTGCTTATGGGTACCTCAGTGGTACTTGCACCAGTCTCGGATTTGAACCAAGGGGGCAACTCCTTAAGCGTTACACCACTATATATATATATAAATATAACTAACACTTACAATTATGCAGTTATTATAAACAGATTTGATATTTTCTCATGTTTTCATAAATCTATATTTGATGCTGTTTGTACACTGCTGGGAGATATATGTTTTGTTAGGTTGATGCCTCAGTCATTTCCTTTGCCTTATTAACACTTGTTGAGTTAACTGGTTGCATAAATGGCACATACTGAACATATGACTACAACACTAATATACTTATACACATACATTTACTCATATAAGTCTTTTAGAGCATTAAGCCTGCCAGTTTGAACACGACCATTTGCATAATATATTGCCCTGTGGTGTACAATAGTTCTCATTTCCACACAGCTAAACCACCGCCTGTTCCATATACTGTGGCCTGTGGCCTCGCCATCCTGTCCCCTCTGTTCCCCCACATTGATGCAAGCGGTAGATTTGTTGGCTAATTCATAAGGCACTTTCACAAAGGAAATAAAAATGATTCCATTGAAAGTAAAAGTTTTTTTTCTTTTTTCTGTTATGTAATGTAAATGTGTTTTTTGGTTTTTGGAGATATGAGGTTTATATATACACAGTACTGTCTTAGTCACTTAAGAAGATAATTTTTAAAGATCTGAGCAGTTTTCTCTCTATAAAAAAAACCATTAACTTGAATGAAAATAACATTAGGAGCACCACAGTGGAACAGTGGTTAGTGGTTAGGGGTGGTTAGGGAGGCTCTTGCCTCACAGCTATAAGGTCATGGGTTTGATTCCCGGGTCAGCCATGGATGCCTTTCTGTTTGGAGTTTGCAAGTTCTCCCCGTGTTCGCATGGGTTTCTTTCGGGTACTCCGGTTCCCTCCCACTGTCCATAGGCTTGCCATAGGTTGACTGACTGCTCTAAACTGCCTGTAGGTGTGAATGGTTGTCTGTCTGTGTGTTGCCCTGTGATAGGTTGGCCTCCTGTTCTTGGCAAACCCCGCCTTGGGCCCGCAGTCAGCTGAGATTGGCTCCAGCTTCCCCGTTATCCGAAACGAAAGAAGCGGTTTAGAGAATAAATGGATGGAAATAACATTAATGCAGTAAACAGTGATGTTTCTGTGTATAAGTGTGTTAGATTAACCATTTCTAGAGCTTTCCTAGTGGACGCCCATTACTTGCAGTTCCCAAATCACTGCTTTGGGCTCAATCGGATCTGATAGAGCTTCACATACACAGGAGAAATCTGGAGCCAAACCATTTTTCTAACCAGCTCAACTGCAGTTAATACACAACAGCTCATCCTCATGATCTTCAATGCATTCTTGTTCATTTGCATTTATTTGAATGCAAACTTGTGGTTTTGCTCCTGAAAGAAACTCACTGCTCAGATAAAGGTCTTTAATGTATTTGCACAGGTGTCTAAGACATTTGCACAGTACTGTATATATATAACCTTTATTTGTTTACGAAGGACACCTGAAGAGATGGCACACGCAACATATCTCTCCCGTTAAAAACAACAGGAAAAAATGTGTCTCCGAAAAAACACACAGTGTGAGACCACTCCTCCACCAGTGTGCTTGACACTTCATTACCATTGTATATTAAATAAAACTGCGCTAATGGCCTGTCTAGTGAAATAAAATGTTAAATAAAAGGAATAAAATATGGCAGTAAAAGTGAGGAAATTTCTGGACAATGCGGGGTCACAGAGTTATAGTCTGAAGAGGAAACAGTAGTGCTGGAGACATGTTCATACATATGTAATTGCTGATGTCTGGTGAGGTTTGAGAGGTTCCAAAACTTTCAGTAAAGTTGCAGTGAAATAATTTAGGTGTATTTGTAAGCACGGAATATATAAACAATGGAGCGAACACTGGAGTGAACACTGGAGTGGACACTGTTGAACACTGGGGTGAACACTGGGGTGAACACTGGGACTCACTGCTGTAGAGCTACAGCTATGCTATTCTCCAGCTCTGTGTAGTGGTGCACATATACCTTGCACTCGGAGGCAGGCGTACGATGTGACCGTGCCCGCGTCGTTGGTGGCAATGCAGGTATAGGTGCCGCTGTCTTCTACAGTCGCAGCTGAAATGCACAGGGTCACCTCACCTGTCTCACTGGTGCACGAGAGAGAGCAAAGACAGCAATGACCAAAAACACAAACACAAGCGTGGAAGAGGTGTGAACCAAGAAATGAATCAGTGAATGACATTTGCAAAAGGTTATAGTGGTTAAGAGCTTACAGTTTCACAACAACCCGAGATCTGCAGGGCGAAGTGGTTCACAGTGAAACAATGCTACCCTCTGCTGTTAGAGTAGTGCTAGAGAGACCTCTAGTGGTCATGATCTGTAAGTGCATACAATACTGAGTCAACATGTCCTGCATTGTATGTGTGCATTTACCTGTGAGAAAGTGAGTATCGCCCACCGTCCACCAGAATGGCCTGGTCTGGCCCTCTCCAAGTGACCAAAGCTTTGGGCTGACCACATATTTTGCAGCGAAGGGTAACGTTCTCTCCACTCTCACATGCCAAGTCAGTCAGGGGCACCAGGAACTCTGGGGCAACTGCCAGGAACGACAGCAAAAAGTCAGTGTATTTTGCATCTTAAATGTTTTACAGAGTACTTCCAAGAACGCAACTTTCAGACCTACCCTCATAGATGTAGTTCGGATTTAGAAGCTGAAAGAGAAGGTCGGAGAGAATGAGTGGGCCCGCCTGTGAAATGTGTGTCATTTCTAAAGTGCAACACAGTGAAATCAAGAAACGTTGAGAAGCAGCAACATGAAGGAGAAGCAGGTACCTTTACAGACACCTTAGTTGCCGGCGCTTCTCTTGACCTGCGGTGACCGTTCTCCTGCCTGGAATCTTTCCTGCCCTCTTTCTCTCTCTTCTCTGATTTGCGGCGGATACGAAGTGCTGTGTGCCACGAGGACGACTTCCTGCAGAGAAGGAGATAAAGACTTTTCAAACGAATATTTTTACTAGTGACTGTCAAAAACAACAAAAGGTGTCTATGCCGATGTACTGGCACATTTTACTTTTTTTTTGTAAATGTTTTTTTTTAATGTATTAATTTTATTTCATTTTGTAATTACTATTTTAGTAATTATTATTTTACTTAATTGACTGCCAACAACAAATGAATAAACAACAAAAATAAAGTGGCCTATGCAAATGTACTGGTACATGTTACAATTTATATATTTTTATTACTATTATTATTATTATTATTGTTAATCATTTTTTTTGTTAAAATCTGTTATCTGTTACTGAATGTCAAAAACAAACAAATAAATAACAAGAAAGATATTTTGTTGTAGTTTTAATTTGTTAATTTTGTTCATTTAATAATTGAATTGTTTTTTAAGCTGTTATATTGTATTTACTAATATAATTTAATATATATATATATATACATATATATATATAAATAACAAAAAAACATGTTTTTAATTACATATTCTTTAAAAAAAAAAGTTTAAAGTTTAAAGTTTCTATTGATCTCTATACCACACATTTTTTTATGTGTGTGTATGTGTATGCATATGTGTGTGTATACACATTTGGCTAATGTGGACATATCGAAGGTTTTCCATAGGTCTATTTTTTCTGAATAAGAATCTTATATAATTTTATATTTTAAAGGACTTGTTCCCCAGTATAAGTTCCTTTTGCCACTGTGATGTTTCTAAATCTATTTCTATCAATCGAGAGAAAAATATAAATACAGAACGGAGAAGTTATTCACGCACAGCTGTGAGAAAGAGCAATACTTCAAACCACTTCCTTCAGTGCTACAGAAAACTCTGTGCAGGGCATAAATAAAGAGGAAGATTCTCTCAAATATATAATGCAATAAAATCTCATTAAAATCCCCATTAGTCAGAGCTACAATTAATCACACATCACTTTAGACAGTGCAGGACAGATGCATTGTATTTCAGATAAGCTACAGCACCAGACACAAAGATTTTACATATCAAGTGTTTGAGGCATCTCAGGAGAAGCACCACCTCTACAGGCATGTGGGTGCCTGTAAAATGTGAAAATAAGTATGCACACTCTACAGAAAAAACATTTCTGCACAGTCAGTGTACAAATGAACATTTCACTTCTGAATGTAATACATTATAATATATTTAATATAATATTAATAATATATGAAAAAAATATGTAATTATGTATTATATATAAGAAAAAAAACGATATATGTGGTACGTGCAAAGGTTATGGCACATTTTATATTTCATGCTTTTTCCAATTTGCTATACACTCTGCAAATGCACAGAAACTGCACTGAATACGGCAGAAAAAAGCCATATGTACATGTGCTCCCTGCAGAGGATGTGTGGTTATTTTCCAAATTTGATGGGGGGGGCTTTCAAATTCTGCCATACAAATAAACATGTGCGTCCTGTCATGCAAAAGTTTGGGGACCCCTGCTCAGGTGTCTTCACAGCTGCCTTCACAGCTGTTTGTAAGGCCTGCAGTGAGTTTTGAGCATGGGGCCACTGGTGGTGCACGTACTTGAGGGTCGTGTCGGCGTAGTCGGGGGCGGTGGTGGAGGTGTGTCCCAGCACAAATCCGGGGATCCAGCCCTCGGCGGCAGGGCCCTGCTCCGTTCCTGCCCGGAACACAAGGAACATGTTCTGCTGGTTGGAGGCCAAGATCTGCACCACTTCGCCCTGATACACACTGATCTCATCCTCTTTCACAGCCACATAGTCCTGGGTCACCAGCATGGTGGATACACTGCTACTGCTGCTGCTTTCACTCTGTGAAACACACACACACAGTGTTAGGACTGTAGAGAAGATTATAGTGGCTGCAAGTAATCACATGGGTGCATCGTGTCTATAAGTGGAGATTAATGAATAATGCACCTGAAAGGCTGTTAGCCACCACCATTAAACAACAAAACAGAAGAACACGTTTCTCCCAAAACACAGTAAAATGTGTGTTTTTGTGGATTTACAAACAGTAGCTGAACAGTTTCCAGTAATAACTGAACAGTATTTTTGCTTGAAATGCCTAATGTAAATATGTCTGATGAATAGAGTTGGGTTCTGAGACACTGGTTTGTAAGTAGCTTTCTTACTGGCATTTTGGTAAGACACTGTAAAGATGTACAGAAAACCCCTTCTCCACCACTGTTTTGGTGTGAATAATGCATGGGTGACACCATACATTTTTACTTGATCCCTTTAAACTGCCATGCTAAGATTACCCTCAGCCACAAGGCTCTGACTGCATTTAGATGAAAAAGAGAGGAAAAGTAAGAAACGTGTGCTCAGATTCCCCTATGAACCACCGATCCAATAATGTCTATATTTAATATTATTTATGAATTACTGTAGCTGAATTAGGTGTTATTTATTAAATATATACAGTGGTGTGAAAAACTATGTGCCCCCTTCCTGATTTCTTATTCTTTTGCATGTTTGTCACACTTA
>JBBPDA010000009.1:24003422-24019453 GCA_037974385.1 Arnoldichthys spilopterus
GTTTAGGATCTTGGCATGTTTATTTTTTGCAGTAGTTTAGGATCTTGGCATGTTTATTTTTTGCAGTAGTTTAGGATCTTGGCGTGTTTATTCATTGCAGTAGTTGCCCTCTGTTGTTGTATAAGCACTTGACGTATATATGCACTAAAGAAATTGCATCTGTTATTTATTTTACAACCACCAGCAATGTGTTGGTCTCCGTGTCGCTCCACTCTCAGTGTTGATCTATGCAATGCGAATGCTTGATTGTTTCCTCTGTCTTGGAAGTCGCTTTGGATAAAAGCGTCAGCCAAATGATTAAATGTAAATGTAAATGTAAACAACTGCAAACAGAAAAGTGACAGTGAGAGTGCAGTTATTCAAAAGCCTCTTATTTTATTATTTTCTGCAGAAACCAATTTCTGATCCGATATTTGTATATTTGTATTGTTTTATATAATGTGTCTAGTATGTCTAAGCTGCACTGAGAAAGCAGACGTTCACATTTACCTAAAGTCTGTTTTTTCCCCCATATTTCTTACACTGGCCGCCAAAATGACACAGATGCTTTTCTCGTCTATTTCCCAAGTGCTCAACATGTCCATGGTTGCCTGTTTTACACACTCTGCTAAATGGGATCAGTAAACGGGAAATGTAGTGTCTTTGGGCAAATTGTGGCTCCAAAAGCTCCAAAAGACAAAGAACACTTGTTTTCTCTACCACATGTTTTGCGAGCGTGTTGCTGTCTTGAGGACATTTCTCTTCTGTAAAAGTTTCCTCCTGTTTGCAGCCTTTGCCTAAGTGACCTGAGTGAACTCACTGTATTCTGGGTGTTTATAGTTTAAGGAGTCGTGTCAAGCTGGAAGGATTTAACACTCGCGTTGAACACGCTACTTGTGGCTATTGGTTTACTTTCGTTTTTCAATTTGAAACGTTCACTCTGCTGACACAAATTGTGCACTCAGTTTATGGCACCCACGTTTCAGCTGACAACAGGCTTCGGGCTTACGCTCACTCATGCTCTAGCCGATCCTGATCAAGAGAAAATGCAGTGATTAGCCCCAATTCCAATCTCTGAGAACAGATTGGGACATGCCTAATTTAGAAGAGCCCATATAAACAGACGTATCCTCTGAAGAACTGATCGAAAGTCACCACGGCACCTGTACACAAGGAACTGCTGCCATTTATTTACTGTAAACTAAGACTACATATACTCTTTACAAGTACAGACCTACAAGCACATGCTGCCTTGATTGGATCCAGAAGCCTTTTCTACAGAACATAAATGCTGCCAGTTTCCCCAGTGCTACAGTCTGCACTGGCAGCGTGTCTCATCTCCATCACCCCTTCTGACCTCCCATGTTTTATATGTGAAGCCTATGTGATATGATGTGGAGCAGCTCTTCTGCTGTACTAACAGTGTGTGATAAGATATGTATGCAAAAAGAGCATCAGATCTTCAGCAGTGATTCTGATTTCACCATAAAATACAGATCTGCAGTTTTGCTGTCAAGCTGCTTCAGCAGGAAAGAGCTGATCTTCACATCTGAAGCCTCTAAGTGAATTAGCTAAGACCGAGGGACTGTTCACTGGGTGCACGGCCGCTCGTACTTCATTTGCACTAAGCCTTTGTGATGCTGACGAGGCACAGCTGGTGTGAATGTGGTGTAAGGCTTGCTCACCATCCTGTATAATGAACAGGTGTGTGCTGCTCCTTGGAGAAGTCCAAAAAAGGCTGCCTGTGAGAGCTGGACAACAGAGTGAAGCACTAAACCTTCCTGCAGTGTCTGTAGCGCAGTATCGGGGCTACTGTTGAGATACTACTGAATGTCAATAACAAGTTTAGCCCTTTGTATTACACCTTTATTGCTGAACATTGCATAATCATCCTCCAGTGACGAGCTCATGACATGCAGCTGGGCATCGTGCCCGAAGTGCCCCACTCCCTTTCTGCAGCAGGTGGACTGTGTTTTTGTGTATGTGACAGGTTTCACACTCACCTTGTCGCTGTCCAGGGTGTTCTGGGAGGTGCGGGAGGCGATGGAGATTGTGTCTGGCTGGCTGCTTGCGTCACCCTGGCTGTCCAGGTCCTCACCCTCCCTGAGATCGGTTGAGACAAGTGTCAGTCAAAAAGAACAGCTCAGGGAGAGTCAGGATAGAGCTTGATCAACCAAAGTGCAAGAAACGAGAGGCTTTGCATTCTTTATACACATGACGACCTACACCTGAATACTGATAAGCAGAGGGCTCACCCATTTTGGGGTGCGGGGAAGCTGGAGCCAATCCCAGCTGACTATGGGTTCAAGGCTAGGTATACCTGGGACAGGAGGCCAACCTATCGCAGACCATTGAGACTCACACCTACGGGCAATTTAGAGTCTCCAATCAACCTAAATCGCACGCCTTTGGACAGTGGGAGAAAATCCACGAGAACATGGGGACAGTTTGCAAACTCCACACAGAAAGGCACCCGAGGCCGACCCGAGGATTGAACCTGGGTGACAGGGTTAACCACTCCACCATCGTGCAATGTGTGTTTTTGATACATAGTGCCTGGGCCTAGTGGTGAGGACCTTGCCCTTGTAAACTGAAGGTCTACTACTGAGGTACCCTTGAGCAAGGTACTGTCCCGCTACACTGCTCCTTGGGCACTGTTGATAGCTGCCCATTGCTCCATGTGTGCACGTGTCACGTTTCGTTGTTGCACAATGACAATCACTTTACCTTTATATCGCTTATTGCATATCACAGTCACAATATGTAGCAATAAACTTGCAGTTATCAAAGCTGTCAAAAGTACAGAATTTTCAGTAATTATCCTCAATGTGTTGAAATAAAAGAGGTGGATGTTAACACTGCTGAGGTTTCCCCAGTCCATACTAGTCTTATATGGAAATGAAGAAAAAAGCAATATATTCACATTTCAAGATTATGAAGATACAAATGATAATTGTTTTTGTACCACATGAACAGTGTAAGAGGACCACAGGGATGGGAATAAAATACAAGGAAAATTGTAGAATATGGGCCGTTTAAAATTAAAAACCAATAGAAATGTACCTTTTCTGAGAATCAGCAATGCTGAGTCAACAATTTAAGTTTACACCTCTCTTATGGTAAGAAACAGCCGGATGGCCACACCCACTCATATGGGTATTAATAGGTTCATTTTAAAGCATGGCATTTGGCCCATACTGCGCAGCCCTAACCGAGACTGACGTACCGTCTGCCCTTGAGTTTGGTGCCGGTGGCTTTGGGGATGTGGATGGGCTCTTTAAGTGCCCCCCGAAGGTGAATTGTGCGCTCCTGGATCACTTCCCGCACGTTCTTGATCCACTCCTGTTTGTTCTCTATACTGGAGGCCTGTGAAGAGAACAGACAAGTGATTAAACACACACACCTTCTTCCTATTGGACTGCTCCCACTGTGTGTGTGTGTGTGTGTGAGCATGTGTGAACATGTAGAAACTTAAATGAGAACATGATTCATCAGTTTTGCCATTTTAGGCCTCAGTCACATTTATCCAAGGCCTGAAGTTACATAAGATTCAAACAAGATGCTCAAAATCGTTCATCTGCACAGCAGCATGACTCATAAAGGGCAGTAAGGAAACAGGATGGTTTAAGCCTTTCAGATGTAATAATGTAATACACCGATCAGCCTTAACATTATGACCACTGACAGGAATTATTTATTTATTTTATTTTATTGTTTAAATGTTAATAATGGCACCTGTCAGGATGGTGAGATATTTTAGGCAAAATCAGTTCTTAACGTTGATGTGCCATGTGCTGGAAGCAGGAAAAATGGGCAAGTGTAAGGATCAGAGCCACTCAGTATTAGGCATAATTGTTCATATCACTAAAATCAGGGTTAATTGCATATTATAATGCAAATAAAAAATATAATATAATGTGCCACAGAATAGGCCATTGTGAATCTAAATGTGTGTTCTCCGTAAAGGGTGTCATTTGACCAGCTGTGCCCAAGTTTTTGCATACGACTGACTCAAGACTCAACTGTTCCGCACCCACCTCAGCACATAAGCCTAGTGATCACATATGAACTACTGCTTCCCGATAACAGACCAGATGTCATCCAGAAAATAATGTTCCACTTAGTCTTTACTGTAGTTTTTCCTGTAGCACTTGGCATATGTATGTATTATAGTGGTTTCGTCTATTGTTTATTTTACAACTACGAGAAATGCGTTGGTCTTCATTGTAGCACCACCTTCAGTATTACTCTATGCAATGCGAATGCTTGATTCTTTCCTCTGTCCTGGATGTCAGGACATTACCAGGACACTACACAGCTTTACACTGACAAATGACCAAAAAGATAAATGGTGCTGTAGGTAATTCTAAACCTAGATGTTCTGCGTTCTGCTACAAAAATGTGATCTTCTGTGGTTTTAGGGATTCTGAAATGTGTCAGCTGCAGTGCCCCCTATGGACAAAATTTTAAGACATTTGGGGTGTTTCCAAAACATCTGGAAGTAATGCAGCATCTCATTTATGTCAATTTTGAACCTTTCCATCACAAGACCCTGGCTACTGAAGTGCAAGATTTTTGCATTGACATTGTTCAGTATGTGGCACTACTCCACAAATGACCTGTAATTAGCTATGGTCATGCACCTCCTAGAGGTCAGTTTGGCATCCGAATTTTAGACTTTTTGGCTAAACACGTACCACCACTTCAGGAGGCTAACACAAATTATATTTTCTTCTTTTATATTTCGATATGACCTCTTTTTACGATTAACCAAATATCTGTGCAATGGGAATAACAGAAGGAAAGACATACATACATATAAAATAAAATAAAATAAAGGTTTGACACTATATGACCATTGCTGGGCATCATAAATGGTATCACTTCATTGATGTTAACTGAATAAAACGCCTAAAAGTTTTTACACACCTTCAGGACGATCTTGTTGTCTGAGGTAGGCGTGCGTCCAACCCAGAGTGCAAATTTACAGTGGTCTCCTTCCACATGCTCTGTGACTCCCAGCTCAGAGGTCTACAAACAGAGAGAGAGAGAAAGAGAGAGAGAGAGAGAGAGAGAGAGAGAGAGAGAGAGAGAGAGAGAAAGGGAGACAGAGAGAGAAACAGAGACACACAGAGAGAGAGAGAGAGAGAGAGAGAGAGGAAGAGAGAGGAGATCCTCAAATGGCTCCCTGCTCTCTATAAAGTGCACTACATATGTCACAAATGGCTTTTACAATCATATGATGCACTAAATGTCCAACAGGGAGACATGACGCCTATGGCTGCATCCCAAATAATTTTTTTGTACCAAGATACATGTAGTCCAAAAAAACCCATGGACATACCATCAGCTTGCTTTTGTACAGGTACTTGCTCCGGCCGTTGGAATCTTTCACATCTTTGCTGAAGATGAGGGACATCTCAAAGAGGAAGAGGTGGCGGTCTCGACCTTTACGAATGAGGGTCTTGGGGTCCCACACCTGGAAGGATTCTTGGAGGATCAGCTCCCCCTGAGACTCTATGTTCTCATCAAAACCTGCAGAAAGAGAGAGAGAGAGAGAGAGAGAGAGAGAGAAAGAGAGAAAGAGAGTGAGACAAAAAAGCCAGACAGAGACAGAAAGAGAGAGAGAGAGAGAGATGACTGTTGACAGAACTGACTGATCTAATAGTATGTTAATGTGTTTTTCTGTGTGTGTGTGTGTGTGTGTGTATGTGCATGTGTGTGTGTGTACACTTTGCTACCAACCTTCCAGCATGCTGAGGTGCATGGCATCGTTGGCTCTCTTGGGTACGCTGAGCATGACCTCCAGACCATCTTTAATCTCACCTTTACCCTCCTCACAGCAAGTCAACAGTTCCTGCACACACACACACGGTTGGATGTAAAATGCTCTTGTCAGAAAGAATTCAGTGAGTCAGTGGTGGTGACAGAAACCAGGCGTATGTAGGGTTTATAGTCTGTAAGAGCTACATTACAGGTAGAGATTAAATGAATATGCTGCCTGAAGCTAAGACATTGTTTTATAGTAGTTCTGAGATGAGGATTTGGCCTAAAATTTATATTAAACTCTAAACATTTTATCAGCTAATATACATATTTGTAAATGTTTTACTATTTTAACATTATCAACATCATATATCAGCACTAAGAAGAAAACTGTAGGTTCACTGGTGGTTTGGGGTAGCAATGTTAAGCAGATATCGTGACCTATGGTTCTAAGATCATCACCACTGGACAGAAAATTAAAAAGTAAAATGCTGAATTTTTAAAACATGTTGCAGATGAATACAGTTCTAGAGATAAGAGTCTAATGCAAATGCACTTTTCCAGACCAGCTGGAGATTCAGCGGGTGGCCAAGACTGACCCACCCTAACCACATTAGAGCTTTAAATGGGCCTGAAATTTTGGTCTGAACCCAAATACAGCGCAAGCATGTTCTGTCCAAGCACAACCTCACCTGAACTGCATCATCACCACCACAACAAATTCATACTGACAGGACTACACTCGTTCAATTACCCAATAACACACTCATACATGACAGAATAATACAATTAAAATATAATTTCTGTCCAAAATGAAGATTTAACACATTTATTTATGAAGAAACAATTTCCAACACAATCTCAAATATTTATGTCTGGATGAAGGACACAATGTGCAGCACAGATAACAAAATATGAGCCTTCATCATTAATACAATAGTTACTAGTCACCATTGCTGTTAATTGTCATTGACATACAATACACTACAGTATTACAGGAGTTTTAACAGTTAATGTCATGTGCCTTTTTAACATCAACTGTACCAATATGGAAACTGTGGACTGATGCCTATACCTGATATTTTTCCTGTACACATCTACCAACATGTATTGAAAAAAGGTCTTCATTAGCATTAGAGGGGAATACAGCATTTATTTCTATAGGTTTACAAGCCAATTCAAATCAATTCATATTTAATTATAAACCATATTAAAAAGATAAATGTCAAGCAAAGTAAGCAAATACAAAATTAAAATATTTAAACAAGAAAAACAGAAAAGTAAAACGATTTTTTAAAAAGAATAAAGCATAAAAATCTATGTTAAAACACATAAAAGAATAAAAAAGGATAAAACAAGCATGTTAAGAGCAATAAAAGGAGAGTCACAACCAACTGATGGCAATGCAGAACAAACCAAGACAGATGCAATAAACTGCAGTAAAACCAGTGAAAAGCCCATATTAGCACACTGCAGCCCAGCGTCACCCAGCGAGTACAACAAAAACAGCATCAGAAATCTACTGAAATATCAGTAAAATCTCTACAATGATTTAAGCTGAAATTAAAACTACATTACTGAGCACTTTAGTTATATTAACGGTTGAAGAATGGCATAACTCATGAGTGTTTTGCCATGAAGTGTTCATAAATTTAAATGGAATTTGAACTTCAACTGAGCCTGATAATCATTTGGGAAATGACCTGTGAATCTGTCAGTGTGCTTCTGAACGGCTGGTGGAGATGGCAGGTTTAAAAAACAGCATCCCGGTGTCCCCACAACGAGCTAAACACCCACACCCACACACACAGATCTGCAGCATCTGCTGGCCCACCCACCTTGAGGAGCAGTTGGTACTTGGTGATTCTCTGTACAGGTTTAATAAGGTAGGAGGAGATGGAGTTGGCCAGTCTGTGCCTCTGCTGGATCTCCTACACACACACACACACACACACAAAACAAATGCTCATGTCAGTGCAAAAGAGGCAGTTCTCATACAGAACAACACCAGAGCAGCTCAGAACGTGTGAAAGATGACGCTGCTGCAGGTGTGTTGTCTGAAGCCTCTCTCACTCACATGCACAGCACAACACACGCTCACACAAAACTCGTCTGCACACTCACGTATAGTATAAACACAAACACAAACCAAACACACACAGCAGCAGCGACAGAACAGCTGCAGCACTGTGGAGGTGAAGGCCAAGGATAATTCCTTTCATCACACAGAATTGTCAGTAAAGTAGATTCAGCTCATTGACTCTACTGACACCTCCACACAGCACTGCTGCCAAAAACCCTCCAACACCAGTTAAGAAATCAGAGCTGCCATTTACCCATGAGAAGTGGCATCGAACGCAGCTGATCAGGCCCAGGTTTAAATGAAAAGTGCTTTATACAATCATTTATATTTGAAGCTGACAGGACCGTCCTCAGTAACATTATTCAGGATACATTACATGTGTACATGAATAATCATAAAGCTCAAATTTAATTTGTCTACGCTTCTGCCGTGTCATGCTCAGTGCACGCAGTGCACATTCCTCCCAGTTCATATTTGAAGGCTTCTGAGTGGATTATGTTTACCTAGATGGCAGCAATGATACAGAGGGAAGTTCAAGATGTAAATCTCTTCAAATCTTAAAATCTCTCAGTGACATATTTATCAGTTTAGCTGGCTTAGAAAATGAAGACCCAACGTAATGATTAATTGCTAAAATAGCAATCGAGTTTCATTGTCTTGCTAAAATTTTCAATTCTAATGTATTTTGTAAGGCTGTCAGAAGATATTATTGCGCAGTTTAGGAAAAAGCAAAAATAATTTGTTATATTTAAGGTGGAACTGAATTACAAGTAAATGAGTGACTTGGCAAATTATTTCAACATTCATAGTAAAATTAGTACAGATTTAGACTGTGTACAGATTAACTGTCCTGCTGTTTACTTCCGTCTTGACATCTGTACGAGTGACTAAGCTCCTTTAGTGAGTTTCCAAAAACTAGAAAACCAAGAACCTATTCAATTACCAAATATCCCAAATGTTGGTCCAGCCCTCCAGAGTGTGGATTGTAAACTTTCAGTCCATATCATGTGTGTTTGTAAGATTTTTGTTAATTTTTGTTCAATGTTGATACTTTGATATGTACAGTCTTGTTTTGAGGTCGGAATGTATTTTCGCCATGTTTTGTTTTTATTCTTGAAACTCAAAAGGAGGCCGTGTGTCAATTTGACAAGACAGAATTCACTACATAACTAATAATGACATTAATAACATAATTATGTAATCACATAGAAATAAATAATTTCATGTAAATCTGACATACATAAAAACGACAATAGCAAATAAAAGACTGCTGCTTTTCACACTTACGTCAAAGTAGGGGCCTGCATGGTCCAGTATGAGCTGAGTAGAATCCGGCTTGTTCTTACAGTAGTTCACGTACATTTGGAACTTATCCGCCTGGAAAACAGTGAAGTCATACATGACCAACACAGCAGGTTGTAAGAGTGGTCCAGCACACAGAAAAAGCCGCCCTGTGGTCGGAAGCTAAGCAGAAGGTGCATGAAAATGCACAAAGTCCCCCTGAGCAGCTCAACAAACCAAAGTACAGTCAATAGTACCACAATTTACAGCAGCATCCCAACAATAGGACAAAGACTCTGTTTGCATGTGGGGATTGGAATTGTTGACGTTAGGATGGATTGTAGTGAAAATGCAAATGAAAGTGGTGGGGAATGGACCAATTTCACAGATCTTACCAATCCAAAAGTGGTGGGGATAAAATTACCCTAAACAAAAAGCGGTGAGGACATATCACCAGTGTTTCCACCATAAATGACAATATGAATATGACGCCACACTGTGTGACTGACATATTTCACATTTTGTAATTTTTCCTATTAGTCTAGCTATAAATATCAATACATGCTCTCAGATCTTAAACACAGTCATCAGGTTTATATGACTGTACTAAACTGGACTAAATAAATCCCTAATTAACTGCCTGCTGGGCTTTTAGACATTAATTTTTAATTCTGGCAATAACCTCACTATTTACAGTTGTTTTAGCAACAAATTTCAATCAGTAAAGTATAAGGCGTGATCATGCCAAACATCACAAAGACAGAAATAGACTCATAACTCTTATCGTCATTATTCCGGAGTTTATTTAAAGAGTGCTGATCCCTCATGGAGAGCTGCCGCATCACCCACACTGCACATTTGCATTACGTGTGGGTGGATTTTTATCTTGGCATAAAGCAGAAAAGTCTTTTTTCTAAGACTTCCTCCAAGACACATCATTGTGCTATAAGAAAAACAGATAGTCCAGATTGATCTGTGCTGTATTAGTTGCAGAACTCACAGTTCAGGGGCAGGAGGCCTAGTGGTTAGGACATTGCCCTTGGGACCTAAAGTCCTGGCTCAGGCACCACTGAGGAACCCTTGAGCAAGGTACCGTCCTGCTACACTACTCCCCGGGTGCTGTTGATACCTGCCTGCTGCACCACATGTGAAGGTGTGATGGGTTAAATGCAGAGGTCACATTTTGTTGTGGTACTTGAGTATGTTCACAATGACAAATAGTCACTTCCACTTTAAACTCACAAAGGCTGAAACTGTAGAAGCAGCCTTCTCTCCAAACTAGGGCTGAGTGATAATCACTGGTCAAAACTGAGAGGTCTTCCTAGTAGGCAACATATTCATTTATATTTGACAATAAAATCACTAACTTGGCCACATCATGGTGCTGAGAAGTTTCCTGCAGCGCCTAGTCAGTCGATACGGTTTAGCTTAAGCATTTTTGAGACTTTTTCCACTAAACATTTCCTTTGATTTAAAACTCACGATGGCATTTTGTGCATTTCTGTCATCATTGACTCTCATGTTTCTAGTGGAAATTCACTGTTAAAGTTCAAAATTCTCACACACCTTCCCACTACCAACCCTTCACTGGCTTCCTCTGGCGGCCCCATCCGATTTAAAATGCTGATGCTTGCTTACAAAGCCAAAAACGCCCCTGTTAAGCTATCTGCAATGATTAAACCACAGATAACAGCTCCCCCTGTTAGAGCATCATCCTCGGTCCAACTGGACACCCCCATTCTCAAAAATCAAAGAGAGACATCAGGGCTCTTGTCAGTTTTGGCTCCTAAGTGGTGGAATGAACTTTCCCTGACAGTTAGAACTGCAGAGACCCTCACTGTCCCACCTCTTCACAGAGCACTTAGGACAATAATGTCTCAACTTATGTTCCCAAATGTCGGTCCAGTCCTACTGAAACCACAAGAGTCTGGATTGTAAATTTTGAGTCCATATCATGTGTGTTTGTAAGAGCTTTTTGTTCAATTTTGATACTTTGATATCCACAGTCTTGTTTTAAGACCCTCACTGTCCAACCTCTTCACAGAGCACTTACGACAATAATGTCTCAACTAGCAAACTTACTATACATAATACAATTCAATAATTAATTAATTACACATTTAAAAAAATTCTTCTCCACCATCAGCTTGGTTAGAATATTGGTTGATTAGCAGCTCTTAATGTAAGTCTAGGTTTACTGGCATGACAGGTTCATTTTATACACTACAAAGCACCCTTATAAGTCGCTCTGGGGAATACATTTATATGTATATATGCTATATATTTATATGCTATAAATTTAATGTAAAAGATAACGTGTATTCTCTGATATCCAATATTTTCTATGTGTACACATCTACTGAAGCTGATACATAAACATTGACCATATGTAGAAACTGAGGCTACATCTACCTGGATTACAACTAGGGAGAAATGTAACATTTCTGTAATAAGCATTAGCATTTACATAGGGTTACACATTATAATATAATAACACAGTATAATAAACACAACGCTGACATTTTAGCAAAACGTACAAAAATACACATTATAAGTTATCAGTTTAAAATATAATCTGCCTTATTCCAACTGAAGCTCACAAGTGAAGCAGTGAAGTTGCTTTGCCTTTGTGCAAATATAACTATTAACTATTGCAAACTGATTCCAGATGGCCCTGAGCACTTACCCACGTTACAAAACAGTGGCCAACGTCTTCAGGCAGCTGTTCATACTTTTCCAGCTCTTTCAGGAAAATACTGTTGGTGGTAGAGAAAGAGAGCAAATGAGTTTCAATAGAAAAAAACCCAGAAATGCGATGGGAAATCTGACCGTTTTTACACCACAGGGCAGAGTGAGGAACCACTGACTTGTGGTGGAACTCGTAGAGGTCCTGCATGTTGCCGAAGATGATGTGCTCCTTGTTGACGATTCCTGCAGGGATTTCTTCCACTCCACTTGTCATCTCCCAAAGGTAGGTCTGTAAAAAAAGTTGTGTTTTTTTTACTCTTCCTGGGGTTCACACACATTTTGTTGTTGAGCAGGTTGTGTGAGCTCCTGGGCAGTGGTGCCCTAGTGGTTAGCCCTTGTGAATTGGAGGTTGCAGGTTCAAGTCCCAGCCCGGAAACTACTGTGGTACCCTTGAGCGAGGTACCTTCCAGCTACGCTGCTCTCTGGGCGCTGCTGAACACTTTCAACCAAGCAGTCTCAGAATCCCAGCAACATTAATGTGCTAACACACTTTATGTGATCAGGTGTGTACACAATAACAAATAGTCACTTTCACTTTATTAAGCAGATGAAGATCAGTGAGTTTATACTTCAAGAAGCTGATTCAGCTCCTAACACTAGAATAGCCAGGAATCTGAGACTCTCTCAACAAGGAACCCCCTGTCTCATTGCCTGCCCACATATCTGTCCACTTCTCCTGTGCCATTAACACTTCTTGTTATACAACTGGTAATGGATTTTTTTCAAGTTTCCAAACCACTGAAGGGCTGGAGTGTAACAGTGTTCTTAGACGTGCACTGTCATTTGAAATGAAGTGGAAATATTGCAGTTTCAATTATCCGGAAATATGTGCTTTTAAGTTTGCAAAGTTGCTGAATGTTTGTCATTAATCAATAAAAAATATACAGTAAATAAAATACGAATCATGTAAATTACATCCATCCATCCATTTTCTTAACCCCTTCTTCCGTTTTCAGGTCTCCAGGAAGCTGGAGCCAATCCCAGCTGACTGCGGGCCTAAGGCGGGGTCCACCCAGGACAGGAGGCCAAATATTTTTTGAATGTTTATAAAAATAAATCAAATATTTAAAATGACTATAATAAAAAATAATAGATGAACATGGATTGTTACAGAGCAACTGGACATTCTTATTATATCAAACATTTTCAGAAAACTGAAACTGTAAAATTTCTGCTCTATTTCAAATGGCTCTGTTAGTGCATGTGTAAAAGTCCTTACAACAACTCCAGCACTTCAGGAGCTGAGAGATAGTTTGTAACCAAAAGTGTTAATGGTGCAGAAGAAGGGGGCGGGTGGGTAGACAATAAGGGGGGGGGGGGTTACTTATGAGAATTTTCAAAAGAATTCTTCGTATACAAGCATTTTTGGTTCCTTACAGATATTTAAACATGGTTCTGTAAAAAAGTGTTTTTTTATAATTGAGATGAGATTGAGAGGTCTTCAACTCCAGAGCCCAAATCCAGTTATCGGTCCTGGGTTATATTATTATATATTATACTAGGGGGCCAATCAGTCACATCAACAGTTCAGGTACAGGGTAACTACCAGTGATTGCACGGTCCAGGACTGGATCTCGGGCCAGAGTTAAAGATCTCGGGTAATTCATTAATTAATAAAGATTTTAAGTGATTAGACAGAAATACATTAGACAACATTGAGTGAACTTTAGGACACCACCCACTTTGGTAGCAACATTGGCACATTGGTCATACTCACATCCATACACTCTCGCAGGTCTCTCACATACGCCTTCTCCGTCTGAATCAGTTCAGCCATAATAAACCTGCGCAGGGATACAAGCACACAGCAGTTAGAATAGCTTTAAAAAGTGCTTGTGGGAAGCTGAACTGGTGTGGTCAGATCAGATCCTCCGCCATGAACAGACGAGAAAAGAAAATTACATGTGTCCAGGTCTGGCGCACTGCCTCTGAGTCGCTTTTACAGTAGTGCATCTACTTTGGGACTGCCCGTCACTGTTTTGCTTTGTGTATGTTTGTATATGTGTTGGTGGGGGAGAGCAGTAGACATACTCTTTTCTGCGGGCGGACTTGCGTTTCTCCTCATTGAGCTCATGGTTGGCGTCTCGGAGTTTGACCTCTGCTCCGGGGGCACTGGCCGAGATGATGTCCAGCTGCAAATCTTTGCTCTGAAAAAAAGAGAAAAGGTCGCTACCTTAAACCACGACATTCTAAAAGTTTCTAAACTCTAATTTGCTGCTTTATTCACCTACAACAGTCATCAAAACACACACACACACCACTGCTGGCGACAGTGGCTTAAAGGTCATATAAAAGGTCATGTCGTTTACCCCTTAAACCATAGGGCCCTGTACGTAGGCCCACGCTCAGCTACACAAAAGCACAAACCGACATGCACACACACTCACCACCTTGTTGGAGTCGGACGATATGCCCAGCGCTTTCTCCAGACAGGAGCGGTATTTCTCCATGCGGAGTGAGAAGTCGCGATATCGCTTGTCCACTGAGGTGACCCATTTCTTGATTTCGCTGGCATGGGCGTGGCCCTTCTCGCAAAAACCATCCGCCAGCTGGATCAGCAGCTTCACCCGCTCTTTGGTTTGCTGGAGGGACAGAGATGAGAGAGAGAGAGAGAGAGAGAGAGAGAGAGACTGATTTCCCAGTAAAAGAAATTATACTGTACGGCCTGATACACCGGCAGATTACAGCTTTTCCAAACAGCTACTCTGCAGACTAATCTCTCAGAATAACTTGCTAATTTAAGCACTAAAATATGGCAAAAACAGGTGGAAAATCACACACTCTCTCACACAAACACACACACACAAACATACACATACATCCAAAACATTCCGGACTGAAAACTGGAATGTTCACTTAATGTGCAATATGTCTCGTGTGCAATATTTCTTTACTGTGCAATATTCAAAATTCAGTGCAATATTCTTCCATGTAATATTCTCCATGGTGAAATTATCTTTGTCTTTTTCTACACTAATATCTATTTATATTTTTTGCAAAGTTTACTTTTTTTTATCTTATTGTGCTGTAAAGTTTTTTAAATTATTGCTTTATTACTGCTCTTACCTTTTGTACTGCCATAATAATGCAAATTTCCCACTTGGGAAACGTGGGACTAATAAAGGTTCTCTTATCTTATCTTAAAATGTGCTAAACCACTTTTCTGATGTCAGCTGATCTCTTTACTGAATGATTCATAGCAGGGATTTGCTTTAATGAGGTAAACGCTCACCAGTAGTAAAAAAAACTGCTTACACAGCTACATTTCTGTAAAATGTTGAATATAATCAGTGTCCAATCACATTGCTCTGCTAAACTTGGGGATATGACCATAATGACATTCCAATCACAGCCTGAATTTGAGGAGCGTATCTGTAAGCACTGTCCAATCATAGCCTTCTGCTGAATTTGGTGGCATATCTGTAAGCACTGTCCAATCACAGCCTTCTGCTGTACTTGGGGGTGTATTTTTTGAATTTTTTGTATTTGAGACTTACAAACACACGCGCATAGCTGTAGTTGTCGTCTCTGTCGAAAATGTTTCTTGGACGAATTAACAATCAGATCAAAACATCTCCACAGTACAACCTTCAGCCAGAGTATGCAGGCCATCTCTAGGCTTGACTAGCACTCTATGATGTCCAAAAAAGGTGCTTTGTTCTCCATCCATCGGTAAAGAACAGTTATGTCATTTGGATATGTTATGTCACACTAAGTCAAAGTACAGGCCATGGTCACAGGGACACACAATTTGCTCCACACACCTTGGCTGTGATCTGAAACTCCTCGTGCTCCTTTAGCAGCTCCTGTGTATGGTGTATGCTGGAGCCAGTGGACGTGTGTGTGGACAGGTAAAACTCGCCAGTGTCGTGGATCCACTCCAGCGCCTGCACACAGAAAGAAGAAGCACGGTAATCAAACGCATCACATTCAGCACTATTCAAATGCTTAAACACGTCTACTCACAGGAGGGTTTTCCTTTATTTTTACCATTTTCCACATTAACAATATGACAAATAATTACAATAATTAAGCCCCAAATCTCTCCTACAGTTAGGGGACACCCCACACCCACAAAAACAGTGTATATATATATATACAGTGGGTACGGAAAGTTTTCAGACCCCCTTCAATTTTTCACTCTTTGTCATATTGCAGCCATTTGCTAAAATCA
>JBBPDA010000009.1:24019553-24062453 GCA_037974385.1 Arnoldichthys spilopterus
GATGGGCGTTAAAATAAAAGGCAAGAAAAATAGAAGGCAAGAGAAGTATAAAAGTTAAATATAAGAACAAATAATAAAATAATAATAATAATAATAATAAATAAAAATAAATAAAAAATAAAAGAAAAGATAAAAATAAAAGAATAAAAGATATGCAAATGAGCCTCTACCCAAACAAAAAACATCTTCAAACTTTTATGTTAATACGATATATTGTGCAGCCCTAACATGGACCCTTCAATACACTGAAAATCGCAATCTTGCAAAAACGCAATACTGCTGTTTTGTCCATACATATTGGTGGAACAAAGCTCTTCAGACAAGAAAGTGGAAGCACATGATTATTTTCTGAACTCCTGAAAAGTTAAACAGGGCAGTGTTTTAATTTTTAGAGACAGATGTTAAATAATCCTTCATGAAAGACTATAAGCTATAGACGTCATGGTAGGGAGAAGTTACTTCTACACAAACTGAGTAACAGAAAGACCAGTGTTAATTTTTAGCTTGAATGCAGTTACAAACACACATAACCAGTGAAAAAGCTGTTGAACTACTGATTGGACAAGTAGATACAATGAGAAATTAGAGCGATCTTTGTGCAGACTGCTGATAGCTAAAGAAGAGAGGCCTTTAGAAGTGGAGCTGTGAAACTGGAAATACAACAAACATGTATCTGCTTAAATTAAAGCCAGTTAGACTCAACAGTGAACCCTACAGCGTTCCAAAGGACCAGTAGTTCATGGACATGAACTCGGTTTCTTGACATCTACACGTACCTGGCTTTCAACACCAGGGAAATACACAAAGCAAAGAGTGAAGGTATATAAACAACAAATGGCCACATTCCAATATCCATAGACCAAATGTTCTTTTAGATGCAAAAATAACTATCAAGTCCAGCTGCCTTTAATGTAAACAGATAATCATCAGTTTACCATACTAAAGGCGGCCATGCTCCAGCATCAGTGCATACACTCTAAAGTATGTGGTGCAGTCCCCACTCTCATGTTGCATGTTGACACCAAGAACCATCACTCTTAATGGATGGAAAAACACCACATGAAATATAATGTGATTGGTCAACCTGAGACACATGTCCAGAAATCCAAATTTGATTCAATTCACAATCACTGAGAAATGTGGCTTGGGTGAGATGGGAAAGAGTCAGATTTTATGTGGCTTTCCACCCTTCAAACTGCAGAAAATCTGTCCTGCAGCATCGGCTTTGCGCTGAGGCCTAACAAACAAATGAGTTAAACCATTACAGTGTAGGGGTCACTCCATGCTCACCACATTTGCACACACATACAGTCACTCCTGATTCCCTCTCACCTCTTTGCCATGAGTGTGGAAGGCCACGGACATGTCCAGCAGAACTTTGCGCTGCTCCACTCGTCTCACAAAGTCCTGGATGCGGTCTTCCAGCTGGTGGGCAGCCTGGTAGATCTCCTCCGGGTCGCACTCGCCCGTCTGGGCCAGTTGCTCTGCAGCCTCCAGCAGCTTATCAGCATTGGTGTACGTGTTCTAAACGAGAGAGCCAAACATTAAGAGTCAAGGCTGAGGAATAAGGCAATCAAGGTTTTCCCCACAAGTGCTGATCTTCAGATCTCTGTACATGGAGAACTGCATGGATAAGTCTCTGATTCTGTTGGCAAGAAATGAAGACTGACCCAATTTCCTCCAAATGTGTTTAGTTTTCACCCGTTTCCCAAAAGCTACCAACCTGGTACTCTGAGAACTAACAAGTTCTTCCACTGTGTCACTAAATAACATGAAGGCCCAGTCCGCATTCAAATCTGGGAAAAATGAATTAATTTAATTTTGAAAAATTGATTTAATTTGCGTTTGTTTGCCTGTTCAATGTCAACCTGCAGCCCAGACTGTAATGCTGTGTGTTTACCTGTGGGGGCAGTAATCAGGCAATCTAGAATGATTTTAACCTGTGGGGTTTGAGGTTCATGCCTCATTGGGTTGTTGAAATATGGATCAGTCTGCTTTTAGACCCGAAACTTGACCTCCTTTTGTTAAAAATCCTTGTGATACGGCAACGTAGGCAGAGAAACATAAACAAGAATCACAGGATATATCCAGTCCCCCAGAATGTTAAAAGAGCAACATGTGAATGAAATAAAGATGCTTTCTTTGTGCTCATCAGCATTTTAGCTGAAGTTGATGCCAAGAAAAAACTGCAGGAGACCTTTTTTGGCACCATACAAAACTTATCCTACCAAACACAAGTCCTGAAAGCCCATGTGGACGGTATGATTCACTCCAATGAGCAAAACAACTGTCAGCATTCAATCTGCGCTCACCTAATGCCACAGACGTCAGAAAAATGCTCGATTCAGACGTCCATGTGGACAGGGGCCCAGAGAGAAACCTAAGGTCATTTTAAAATCAAGCCCTTAGACATATTTCAGGGATTCGGGAATTTTCTATGGTTTGAAATATAGTTTACTGAAACATTCTTCCCTTATTAATATCCCACCTCAAATATTCATAAAGTATTCCAGTAAACCTGGTCCTCTTTCTCACATAATTAGGTCACTCATGCTCCTTTCATGGATAGTAATTTACTACAAAGGGAATTTGAAGGTTGAGCTGATGCACAGCCTAAGCCATTACAGTATGTCCAGCCAGTAAGAGTACAGCAAATTGGCCCCAAGCCATGGATAATTGGGACAGTTGTGGCATCTTCAAACTGAACTCAGGTCTCAGGGACAGGATGCAGCATTGTAAGCCAACTGCCTGAGCTGGCAGCCCAGACAGGAAAAGATTAAAATCTGTATTGTGAGTCATTTTGACTGTTTTTTGGGACATTAAGAAGGTCAGTAAAAAGTAGCAGGGATGCACAACCTAAATCTGCAGATGTATTATGTTAATTTTGTTACAGTTTTGTGAAGTTAACATGAAGCAGGTAAGAGCACTCGCATATGCACACAAAAGCATTGTGCCAAATGCAGTTGCCTCTCAAACAGTACATTGTCATTTTTGAATTTACCCACTCGGCTCATTAAACAGCAACTACTGTTATTTATACTGTCTTCATCTAACAGAAAGTGCTGGAAATGTGTGTGAATGTGTTTTACATGATTATGTAAAGCACATAACCTGTGAGAGGGAGACAAAATAGTTTTAGTTTAGTTATGTTTTTTGTAGGCAGTGGTGGCCTAGTGGTTAGGACGATGCCTTTGGGACCTGAAGGTTGCAGGTTCGAGTCCCGGCCCAGGCACCACTGAGGTACCCTTGAGCAAGGTACCGTCCCACTACACTGCTCCCTGGGCGCTGTTGGTAGCTGCCCGCTGCTCCACTTGTGCACATGTGATGTGTTAAATGCAGAGTTCACTTTTCCTTGTGGTGCTTGAGTGTGTTCACAATGACAAAGATTCACTTTTACTTCACTTTCACTAATTTCAGTATTAAGAAATTAGAATCAGCAATAAAAATGAATGAGTGGTATATCTCAAAAGAAGAGGGAACTCTGATCTCAAAGCAATCTTATCATAGCTCATCATAAAAAAATAATAAAGAAATAAATTATAAATACATACAGAGAGAGAGAGAGAGAGAGAGAGAGAGAGAGAGAGATAGAGATTTTCTTTACATTTGAAAACTGGCAGAAAGAGAACTTTTGTTTTTTTTACTGTACAGTCTAAAATCAATGCGGCTGAATCACCTGTTTTACACCAATGCGTTATATGAAGTCTGGAGGACACAGCTTTAAAGCCATGAAGCCATTACTCATCTGCTCACCTGTGCCACCTCCTCAAAATCCTCGTGGCGCTTCTGCAGAGCCCTCGCTCTGTGCAGTGACTTCCCCACACCCGTGTGTTTACTGAGGAATGCCTCACCATGATTCTCGATCCAGTCCAGAACCTGAAGAAGAAACAGGGAGATTACGAGTTATCGGAACAGTTTAACAGATCTGAAAGACGCAACCAGATCAAAAACATCTCTTAAAGGTCACACAGAAAAGTTGAGGCTGATGAGATGCGACTAAACGAAATCCAGGTCAGTGCCTGCGCTTGCTCTAAACAGCCACAAGGCGGAGCTTTGGAGCTAGGAAAGCCACTGCGACACTGCTTTCATGGTGAAGTCATCATCCAGATGCAGACAGACCTGCATTAAGTGAACCAGATGCTCAGGACGTCATGGGCTCATAAAGCTGCATACAGCATTACACACAAGCAGTGCATATGAAAACACTGAGGTTAGTTTGGGAAACCCGATCAAATTACAGTGTGTACAGCCTCTACAGAGAACTGCACATTTTAACTGTCTTTGCCTTCTTGAGCTAAAAGAGCTTGAGGTGGTGTGTAAACACTAAAAGTTTCAGTCCCTACAGTCCATATCTAGAAATTAAGCTTTGACTACAATGTTTTTGTGATGTCACAAACCATGCTTACACTTATTTGACTGTTTAGACTAGCAGTTTAGCTCCATCCATTCACACTGAAGTTATAAGGAGTGTTTTCAAGTCAGACAGGTCAGGGCAGCATCTGTTTTCACTCTAAAAATCAATTAAGTTTTTCATAAGACTGTATCATAAAGAGAAAGGCCTGCATGAGAAGGTGACCAAACTTTTGACTGATACCGTATGAGATCATGAAGCGTCTGATTGCAGAGAATATTTCTGCATAAAATTATTTAAAGCCTGTATGTGCTCCTTCCTCCAGAGACGATGTTTTATTCAACACATTCTCATGAAACAGCCCACGCAAGACGGCTTGAACCTAAAGACACTTTTCTTTTCACACAAGAAAGGAAGCTGCCTACATCTCTCCAAAATCTCATCACACTGGTGCCCCCCTCCAACCACACACACACACACGAACACACTCTACAGCTAGCTCTCTGACTCATGTATTATTCACTACAGCACCTTTCATCTGCCTCATCATGGCACACGCTACTCTGAACATTTCCGTGTGTGCAAAACACGCAGGCATTCGTTGCATAGATCTGAACTGAGGGGTCCTCCGCCTGCGTTATTTTATGGGGCATACCCTCCGCATAGTGAGCCTACCGAATGATGTAACCATGGTAACCTTCAAGGATTCCCTGTGAGGGTGAGGGGAGAGCGGGAGAGAGAACATAAAAAGAAATAGTTCAGCAGAACATGTATATAAAGTCTCCCATATCTCCCAGATTAGAGCTACGAGCTAACGAATAATGACCACATATAATAAAAGTGACTGTTTTGTCATTATGAACACACCCCACACAATAAAATGTGGCCTCTACAGATAACCTATCCACACGTGGAGCAGTGGACAGTTATCAGCAGCACTCAGTAAGCAGAATAGCAGGACGATACTTTGCTCAAGGGTCTCTAAGTGGGACCTGGGCTGTGACTGGACTTGAACTTGCAACCCTCCGATGACATGGGCAAGTCCTTAACCACTAGGCTACCTTAGAGGTGCCACCGAGCATATGGCAGTAAAGCATACGGCCCCCACAGGATCATACCTGTTACCTCGGCTTTATTAGCACCATGCTCAACCACCGGCTAAAAAATTTTTTAGCAATACGGTCTAAATTAAAGACCTACACAACCGTCACAGGAGTTTCTGTGACCAAAACAAAAACTGAATTAATGTAGGATTTTGGATTTCCCTTGACTTTATAATCCCACAGTACAATAAACACAAGCTGAAAGAAATCTTATTGTATTTATTTATCCTTAAATAAATACCATACAACTGTAAAGAGAAAGGTTTAGGAATCATACACTATATATATATATATTTAAATATAATAAATAAATAAATATTTAATCAATTTTGTCGGCTTGCAACCTCCCTCCCTCCACCTTCGCTCATTGTTAGAAGGTGTTGGTAACGCTTTGCCAAATGCCTTTAAACAACATAAGAACATTAAATAACACACTGTCAGCAGGGGGTTGTGTGGCCATAGAGCTAGCAGGCAGGGTGGCAAGGGTGCGTATGGGAGTAAGCAAACATGCTAATTATGCTAGGGGTGGTTGTGTTGACTTAAAGCAAAGGAAAATAATTTTTTTAAATAAAACCATAGTCACGTAAATCACTTATCTTTTAATGTATTAATGAACATTATTCAAAATTTTGAAAATCACAATCCATCTAGGCTTATGCCTGGACACTTCCATTTACCACCTAGCAGTACCACCAAAACCACAGCTAGGGACAGTGATGGCACTATGACACAGTGACGGAAAACAAATAGGTCTTTTTGGCTTATCACACATCACATGGTTTGAGTGTGTAAAGATTTAGTCATGGTGTTTGCACGGTACTAACTGCTGGGGTGTTCAACTACTTGATAGCTACATTAGCTGAGTATCTCCAGTGCAAAGTGAAGGAGCCAACGTGACTCGGAACTACACTTGAGGAAATGGGGAAATTATGCAAATGAGATCTTTTTCACCAAGCTATTCCTTTAACCTGAGAGAGCAGAGGCAGTAGCTATCATTACATCTGTCTGAGGTGCTCGGCAAAAGAGGGCACATTTTTCATGGAGGACGTCCATGAGCTGCTCCAGTGATTAGATGCCTCGCTACGTCCCTGCATCCCATTCGTACGCTCTCATTATTCCACACTCAGTCGAGCAGAAAAGGCCTGTTTCCTGTCTCCAGTGAGAAACTTCTTTACATTCATCATCTGAGGCCTCCGAGGGCTTTCTGACACGGTAGTTTGTTATCCACAGACTACTGACAATCAGACAGCGAGGATAGAATAACAATGTCGTGAGCCATGGACCCAAAGCATTAACATATAACACAGATATTAACACCCAGAAGAGCAATAAAGCCTCAATAAACAAACTATATATAGCTTTCCCAAGATTACAAATGGAAAAATTTGAAAAAAGTGAACTAGAATAACTTTATAAAGATTTCTTCAAATACCCAATTTCATCCCCAACTGAAAAAGAACTTGGCTTATCATGAAACGACAAATATGACAAAGACTCAGGACAGATAGAATTTTATATTGGATAAGAACCACATTCAGTATTCAAACAACAGGAGAACATTGCTCTCCCAAAAGTCCAGCAACTGGTTTCCTCGGTTCCCAGATGTTTATTGACTGGATGATGCTACACAGTGGCCCTGTCCCAACTTTTTTGAGATGTGTTGCTGCCATCAAATTCAAGATGACTTTATTTTTCTTACAACTGTCCATTTACTCAGATTAAACATGTCTTCTGTGTTCAATTGTGAATAAAATACATCATTGCATCATTGCACTGGGGTTGTACACTGCGGCAAGACATGTTTATAAACCATTAAGCTCGTCAGGCTGTTTCTCTTCCTGTAAGAGGACAGAGCAATTTAAAGTATGCATTGTCATGACACAAACTGCCAATAAACTAGTGCAGATTCATTGAGAAGTTACATTTCAATCAGATGTGTTAATCAAGTCAATGTGTGACACATCACTTGACCAGGCGTGTAGACCTACCTGCTGGACGTCTTGCTGGAAGACACAGAGTTGCAAGCGCTGGTGGAGGCGGAGCTTGCGATGCTGCCAGATGTTCTCCAGCTGCCGCTGGTGGTGCAGCACCTCATGGATAAGGTCCAGCACGTGGTTGACAGCTTTGGAGTAGTTGGCAGAGGCCGTCAGTGAATCAGAACTGCCCGGGGTCAAAGGACGCTGGAGTTTGTCCAGCAGAGCTTTCCCATCTTGACTCACCTGCAGAAGTCCACAACATGGTAGTCAGAGACACCTGGTCTGTCTTATAGTTCAGTGCTGATTGTAATTTTGCTTTAATCTGTACTGCATGATTATTTAAAGGGCTGTAGCCTGGGACACTCAAGTTCTGCAATTTTGTAAAATTAAACTTATGTTTCATGAAGCATACAAAATGTTCCAATCACTCTCTACGTATCATACAGTCGAAATATGAAAATTAAGCTGCAAACATAGCTTCTTTCCATATATTCACCTATGCAATAATGGGCTTTTAGTCTCGACTGAATACATTAAAAATCAGCCTGTTTAATTCTAACAGATTTACAAAATAAATATATGAATATAATGAAAAAATAATAGGATGTAATTATGTAATTAGTTACATTTAGTTACATAATGTTACATTTATTAGACATATTTATTGTAATTGGCTCACATTTGCACTTTCTTTTTAATTTCATAATAATAATCATAAGTGTAAAGACAAACAACACTGCAAACCCCAATACAACTTTTCAGCTAACTGAAACATTAAGGTTTAAAGCTTACAAACACACAAAAAATAATGATGCACTTTTTAAATGTACAATTCTAGATTTTTTACCAAATAAATTTGGCCCATTTCTGTTGGACCCACAGGGCAGCAGGCATTTAAAATAGCCTAAAAATAGTAAACATCAAAAATGGAGATAAACGTTTCCTTCAGAGGGTAACAAATTCCTGGTGATTACTGTAACTTCAAAAGACATTTTGTGAAGACCTAAATATCCAAAAAGTCAAAGTCAAATCTTCCCAATTGTACCAATTCTGATGAAGCCACAATGCAGTAGAAGGTCAAAAACAGGTTAAAAGAAAGCCAAGGGGCGCTACCTCAGAGTAAGCAGCTGAGATGTGTTCGTATAGGCCCTGGTGGTGGTGGATGGTGTCCTCCAGGTCCTGTAGCTCTGAGGGCAGCTCACCTTCTCCACATGCCTTACACCACGGCTCCACATTACTCATGTACTGGAACACAGAGATTGGGTTAGACTGAGGTGATGCTGAACAAGGGACAGCAAAACCCCAGTACCCTAATATCTACACTAATATAAGAGATAACACACAGTGATATGTAGAAGAACAGAAGTGTCACGTGTCTGCAGAAACAGGGCACAGCTGACTCATTCTTAATTGGTTTTACTCCTGTTTTTTCTCCTGCAGCTCACATTGTCTCCACCTGATTCTCGGTTTCAGAGACTTTTGAATGCTTGGTGAACAGAATCAGGTGTGTTTTTAGGTGTTTAATGATTTACAGAGTGGAGAATCATTAAAAAGTGATCAATGTAATGAACTATCAGCAAAGAAGAATTGTCTTATTTGTGAAAACATCATTGGTTTGGTTGGTATTGCATTGGGTAGACATATAGCAAGGATACTCAGTGTCTCATCTTGATCAGTATCTAAACTCGAGATGCATTAACATGCATTCTTCATATAAATGTATGATAATAATACTTTCTGTTCAAACTCAGATGCTCAATGTCTGCACATATACCAAGCAAAGTGATATAAATAAACCTTACATGAGCTCCTTTATGACTGAGCGGTTTGTCAATGTAAGTTTAACCAATCATGTTTCTGATGCCTGGCCAAAAATACCTTGCATGGTCTGTGTGCCAAAATCAATGCTCTTTTTCTATTGCTTCATTACTGGTCTGCCATTATCAGCAGTAGCTTGTCCCACAAGAGCAATCAAGAGTCAGATGTTCAAATGAGCAGACTGAACAGTAAAGAAGAAGAGCATAACATGTTCTGATTCTGAGAGCTCTTGTTTAGTGTGGAGTAGGGCTGTCACAATATATCAGTATTAACAATAAGAATAATGTTTAAAATTAAATATCGATATTGGGTTGTTAACGCACATACGATAATACCATGAAAACTCCAGTGACTATGTAGTTCACACTCAAACAGAAGTTGGCAATATTGCTACTTAATACTGACTTTGGACTCTTTAAAACTTCGCTACAGTAGGAAGTAACAGTGACACACGTATTCACATATATCGTGATAATATCGTTAATGTATGATAATCGTGTCAAGAAAATCTTTTTTCATGACAGCCCTAGTGTGGACTATCACGGAAATGCGCTCCAACCAGCAGGGAGCTTAAATATCAGATCACCTAGATGGGCCTTAAGGGAGGGTCACTTCATACTGCATGCATTTTTGTGACTGTTTTGACTGTCTGCCTGTACATACTGAAACTACAGCTAGCAAGCAACATCGTTACTGAAAGGGATATCAACAGCCCAAAGTGATATTAAAAAAAAAAAAAACTCAGTGATTGGCCTTGCTCTCTCTGAGTGGACAGGATGCCCCTTTCACCCTCCCCCATTATTTGTTAGCTGCTATAACAGAACTGGCAGTTACTGATCTCCTCTAAGTGCGTTGAGCTGTCCAATGACCTTGCAATATTAAATATTACATTTTATTTTTTTGCTTTCTGAGGAAGTAGTGATTGGAGAGCTTGAATGCAAAAAAAGAAAAAAAAAACGTCACATAGCAAAGCCTTGAAATCACAGTCCATCCATTTGTCTGGGTTTTTTCACATTTTTTTCTAAAATCTGTTGTTTACATGGCTAAGGCTACACACAGTTTAAAAATTGTGTCTGTAATCACTGAACGATTTACACTAGACCAATCACTGTACAGTTTCATCTGGACCAAATCACAATACAATTTCATCCGGACCAATCACTGTACACTTTTATCTTGACCAATCACTACACATTTTCATCTCTGGGCCAGTTATTGTACACTTTAATCTGGACCAGTCACTGTACAATTACACCTAGACCAATCACTGTATACATTCATCTGGACCAATAATCGTACAGTTTTATCTAGACTAATCACTGTAGACATTCATCTGGACCAATCACTGCACATTTTCATCTGGACCAATCATTGTACACATTCATCTTGACCAATCACTGAACACTTCCATCTGGACCAATCATTTGTGGTTCCTCTAGAGTGAGAAAGTACCCATCCTGAAGTAGGAGCTAAAAAGTTCTATATAGAGCTATAATTGTTTCCAGTTCCAGCAGTGCAAACACACAAACAAAAGGGAACTTCCTCCAGAGGTTTTAAGAACCATGAAAAAGTTCCTCTGGTTGGAAAGCAACCAATTGATAGGGGAGACTATGTCAGTTACATCCATGTTGTTGGCAAAGTGACTCTAAAACATTGAATACATCAGTGCTTGCTTCCATTGTTTCAGCCTCTAGAGTAAAGACCAGTAACATTTGAATGAGTGTGACAATATTCACAAGGCCTAAACTACAGCTGGTTCTCTCAGTGGGAAACCAGATGAGCAATTATTGATGGTCCACTTCAGCAGTACTCAGTCACTTAAAAACAGAGAGCAAAGAATAAAATACAGAAGTAAATTTAGCCTGAAGCTAAAACCCAGCAGCTGGAGGAGCTACCATCGCTGCTTATTATGACAACCAGAAGATCTGATAAAGACAAATAGAAGACCCACTGTGCGCTCCAACTTGGCCGAGAGACACACAGCTAATATATGCCAGCCTATTTTTGTCTTCTCTAATGGGAAGCAAAGGACGGGAAGAACAAAGAGCACATCAACCTAATTATGATGCCGACAACAAGCAATTACTGTTCAAAGAGAATGATAAAGGGAGAGCGGAGAGAAGAAATCGTCTCGTTCAGCATCTTCCCCTCTCTCTCTCTCACCGTCTCTCTCTTTCTCTCTGTCTTTCTTGCAGGAATACGTTTCTAACAGAAGCTACACTGGAACTTGCAAAGCACAACAAATGAAACGTGGGGTGCATTTAGATTAGGCTGTCTTCATAAAATCTCCAAAACAACTTCTGTCCCATGACGGGCGATTGCAGCGCTGCGCTGTGTTCTTACGTGAGACTGTTATAGTATTTTCCAACCTCCAGAATATCACTGTACATATAAACAAACAAGCAATCAAACCAACGAACAAACAAACATCCACCCAATTTCTAAACCGCTTCTTCCATTTCGGGTCACCCAGAAACTGGAGCCAATCCCAGCTGACTTTGGGCCCAAGGTGAGGTTCACCCAGGACAGAAGTCCAACCTATTACAGGGCAACACATAGACAGACAACCACTCACACTCACACATATAGGCAATCCAGAGCATCCAGTCAACCTACTGCAAGCCTTTGGACAGTGGGAGGAAACCGGAAACCCGAAGGAAACCCATGCGAACACACCGAGAGCTTGCAAATTCCACACAGAAAGGCACCTATGGACAACCCGTGGATTGAACCCAGGACCTTCATGCTGTGCAGAAACGAACATGACTAACTGATACTGACGGCTGGGATGTACTGTAAGCAGGTTATTGTTTCTCCCCCAATGTGGCAAGTATTCAGACACTTTTGCTTATATTTTGACCTTTTTTTTAAAATATTATTAAAAATATGTTTTCATAAGCAAAGATATGTTTCCTCGGTGGACCTGGCTTTTAATAATGTGTGAGGCGTTGTCATGCTAAATTGTAGCTGGCTAAGCTTAAAAAATGCAGTGACGTGAAGCAGGGTGTAAATCATGAGATTTGATTCGATTCAATTATTTTAGCCACTGATTCGATTCATTTTTGATACATCAAAAACTACAGCAATGCAGTTCGGTTGATGGGATTCAGTTGATTCGTTTGGGATACTGGGGTCTGCAGCCGGTATGAAATATGATACAATTTCACACAATCTGCTATATTTCCATCATCTCACACATGCAAACACATTATAATGTGAACATTTTACTATTAAAGGTCAAATATAGTAGTCGTCATAAACAAAAGGAACTGCTCAGTACAAAAGGAGCTGCTTAGTACAAAACACTGCGCACAGTAAACAATTTTTCATGGGTTACAGCGTTACATCGGATAGTGCCCTATTTAGGTTGATGCATCAATCCAGATCGATTCATTTTTACACTCCTAATGCGAAGTGAATCAGCTTTCCTCTTCTGTCATGTTCCGGAATTACACGGTGAACAGCAAATACAACAGCTGATGCTGATACTCTGTGATTCACTCGACCTATGTCGCACTCTGCTGGGCTTAAGCCCCTCTCACACATGCACTGCAACGCATAACTTTTCCAGACATGACCCGGAGAAGGTGTACGTGTGAATGCACATGTCCAAATCAGTCAGAACAGACATTAAATGGACTTTTCTCTTCCAGCCCCCAGGTCTTCACCCAGTGACTAATTACATTCATGTGTGAATAGAGCAGGTCACTGGGCGTGTTCACAACGTTGATGCGACTGCCTGGAAGGTTCAGACAGGTTGTCTTTACCGATTTAACAGAAGAAGAAAAAGAACCATGAAAGAAGTGAAGTGAATATTTTTCATTGTGAACACACTCAAGCACCACAACCCACCACACGTGGAGCAGTGGGCAGCTATCAACGGCGCTGGGGAGCAGTGTAGCAGGACAGTACCTTGCTCAAGGGTACCTTCAGTTCACAAGGACAAGGTCCTCACCACTAGGCCTCCACTGCCCACTGTGGTGAGTCACGGTAGCACATAAAGAGTGGAAAGTGATGTGTCCCAAACTGCATACTACGTATGGACGTATTTGATTCTTGAGCAATTCTTTCCTATAGGTCATTCACTTTCTCAGTCTCTGTATTGAGTGAAAATGACTAAAATTGACCTTTGTGTCCCACAGAATTCTGAACAGCATTTCTTTCCAAGACCACCTTCTAGTTTTTGTGGGGACTCTGACATGTTTAGGGCCACCTCTATAAAAAAAATAAGACAAAAAACAAAAAAAAAACTAAATTGGCTCAAATCTTACAGCAATACACATATGTTTATTATAAGAAATTCCCAGTATTCTTTTATTTTAAACATTATTTAGTAAAATTAATTCCTCTGTTTATTATACATGTATCATTTTGCGTACTGTCTGCTATGTATCAGATTGCATTGTACTGTCTGTACCCTGTACATCTTATTTATTTGTACCAGAGAGACAAAAAGATCTGCTGGATACAAATTCCTAGTGTGTGCAAACATACGTGGCCAAATAAACACTGATTCTGATTCTGGGGCTTCTACAGTACATGGGGTTATTAATAGTGCATATATATTGTATTTTGTCTGTGTTTTATAAAAGCAATAAGCCACTTGAAGCTGCACTTTACAGTGACAACAATTAGGGGGTGTTTCCAGTTCCAATGTAAACAATATTGCTTAAATGTAGTAAATATGATAATTCTTAGTCTTTGTGAAAACACCACAGCACAGCACACAGTACACCACAATGAAATGTCAAGTTTATTTATATAGCGCTTCTTACAACTGACGTTGTCACATAGCAGCTTTACAGAAACTGGGTCCGAGCCCCCAAAGAGCAAGCCAAGGGCAACAGAGGCAAGGAAAAACTCCCTAGCAGTAGGAAGAAACCTTGGGAGGAACCAAGGCTCAGAAGGGGGAACCCATCCTTCTCTGGTTGACACCGGATAGCAAAAACAAACAAGAGAAAAGAAAGAAAAATAACAAAATAAATATATATAAAAATAATAGTTCTTAGTATAGCAGCAGTTCCTTGTGTAGAGGTGCCATGATGACCTCAGCAGGAGCGAGTGGGTTTAAAGCCGCAAAACTTCAAACAAGTTAGAGGGTATCAGTGTGGGTCAGGCTGCTCGTGACCTCTACATTTCACCCATCTGTGTAGGAACAGTGGCACCTGACAAGAGCAGTGCTTGAGGTAGGTACCTCACTCATGGCTACCTTTTGGGATTTAATCTCTTCAGGTCACAGGGGCGACTTCCCACTGCCCCACCTGTGATACACCAGTACTCACTTTTTCTACTTGGACCTCCCAGCCTCCCTATATACAATAACAGATGTGTATCTGGTGTCTCCTTGAAGTCTGAACACCTGCAACCATCTTTTCAAGTGAAATCTTGATGGTTGCTGTATGCTTTTCAGATCACGGCTAAATACTGGCAGCTATTCAGAACATGAAAAACCAGAGATGTGAGATATGAGTGTTACAGTATTCTGTGGAAACAAGCCCTTAGAACAGGGGTGTCTACAAAGGGCTGGTATGGCTGCAGATTTTCATGCCAGTTAACCAGGATCACACCTGATTCCACGTGTTTAATCAGTTGTTCTCAGGTCTTCAAACAACCGATTGTGTGAGCTCCCGCTTTGTCAGGATGAAAGCACATCACCGCCTCAGAAGAGTCTACACTCACCAGGCACTTTATCGGAAACCCCCACCCTGTGTAGCACCTTGACAATGCTTGAAAGTGTCCATCTTCTAGCCCTTCATCACTGGGCAATTTCTGACCATGAAGCTTTTTGTGTCAGCAAAGTTCTGCATGGCGGGTTATTACTGATTTACTGACATCATCATTTTTCTCAGAAGTTCTCAAATGTTGAATGAGATTACGGTCCAGATAAAATGTGTGTGTATGTGTGTGTGTGTCTCACCTGATCTGTTTTCTGATGGAAGTTGGCCGACATCTCCAGCAGGGTGCTCCTCTCATCCAGCGCGGCAGCAAAGGCCTTCCACTCTTGCTCCAGCTGCCCTGACACCTGCTGGATCTGCAGCGCTGCATAGTGACCGGCCTCCAGCAGCCGGTTCCCCACCGACATGATCCGACTGATATTCACATACACATTCTGCAAGGCGAACACAACCAGAGAATACACATTTTGAGAGCTCCTTTGCAATTTTTTACCATGGTACCACAGCAACAAATCCTTTCTTTTGGGTGTTTTAACTTAACTAGGAACAAGCAAATCTTTACAATGATGTAAAACACTGAAGGTAGAGTAATGCTGGAGTGCATGTACAGCTTAGGAACAAGCATGATGTTTTTGAATTATCTCTAAAATGGCCACGCAAAAAAACAAAACAATGAAAAAAAAGATGTGTATTTTATATTAATTTGGGACAATAATAACAATACTGTTCAATTCTTCTATTCAACAACCCCATCGTTTGTTTTAAATAAATGCCTCTATCAAACAGTTGAGATTTCTTTTTATCATAAAACTGAATACACGATCACATTAAAAATTCGGTGAGAGATCCATAAAATGTCTCCATCTGTGAGATGAACCACCTGCAACCAGGATGCTTTTGTGTAACATCCGGTGAGGAAGCTCAATGTCAAGGTCTACTAAATAAAGACAGCGAAATCCATTGGATTTTTTGACCATAACTGACCAAAACCAAGTGCTAGATATGGAACAGTCAGGGTGTAACTAAGTTCAATGCATGTTTAAGTTAGATATAAGAACTTAAAATGGGCTTAACGAAAAAACTGACCAGGACACTAAAGGGTTACAAAGAAATAAACACACATATACCTTTTATTTCCCAAAAATAATTAGGCCTTCTCTGGAAGTCGAGAAGGCCCTGAAGGTTCCTGCATGTCAGACAAAATGATCAAATCCTAATGTAATCACACACACACACACACACACACACACACACACACACACTAGTAACACTAACTACCTACCTCTGCATCAGCTGGAAATGCATACACACATCACTATAACAAAGGAGCTCAAAACATGTTCTATGTATAGACCAGGGGGATGCGATGATTTCCTCAGGAACTTACATAAAAACACATACAATGGGAACATCTTGATGCAGCATTCATGAAGGAAACTGAGTGGAAACTGGGAGGGAAACTGTGCATTACTGTGCTCCAGATTTGCTTAGTGTATTTAAACATATAACCTGGTTTGCAAGAAATTACCAGATAGCTCAGGTTTAACTGAGCATGTGCAGAACTTATTCCTGACCACTCTAACAGGATGACTCTCTCTCTCACACACACACACACACACACCAACACACACACACACACAGATATACACAAACACAGGGAGGAGTAGCTTTGCTCTAACCACAGATCCTTCTGGTCTATGCCACGTGTGTGTGTGTGTGTGTGTGTGTGTGTGTGTGTGTGTGTGTGTCTGGGTGGGAGAAAACATCACAAGGCAGGGAGGGAAATTCTATAGCAGGTTCAGGGTTCGGTCAGTGGTTCTTCTTTCTTTTTTCCCGCTATTCATGCTGCCTAGAGGAGAACGTACAGAAATATCCACACTGTGGGAATCAGTTAAGCAATTCTACACTTAGTCTGACTTGTACACAGTCCGAGACCAGCATTAAATCTGGACCTGGAATAAAGCCTGTCTAAGTCTGACCTTAAAGTACAAATTGGTCTGTACTCTGTCCACTCTTCCTCCCCTCCCTTACATTTCCGACTTACCTAGAGGCTGGAAGACTATAATATGATAATAACGATATGCAGGTCACACTTTATTTTGCAAGATTATCTACGAAAGTGTATTCCACAGGTTTAAAGTGGAATTTCACTATTTTTCTGTATTTGCTTCATAATTCTGTTGCTGAAAAGACGTTCGGGGTGTTTTTTTTTTATCTCCTTACAATGGTGGGAACAGCAACCAGAAGTAAATAAATGGAAAAATAAAATTAATCTCAACACTATCATAAAGCAATGTGTCAGGCAGCAGGTCACGTTTTCCTAACGTCTTATTGTAATAACTTTCTGTGAGATGGGAGCATTAATTACTTTGGACGTTCGGTTCCTATCACCACCACTCACATTAAGCCACTTCTTACACAGAAATGTTAAACTGATTACCAACACGGCTGAAGTTGGGTTTTGGTTTACACTGTAGGTTGAAGGCTAAGTTTAGGTTAAGGATGAGATTTAATGATAATTTTTACATTGTATTTAATTGATATTTAGGTGAATGTTGAAGATAAATCCTATTTTGCATCATGATCAACGCTAAATTTGTGCTGCATCTGCTCAGATCGGGACAGACATCTATTTGTTTGTAGTCTTGGCCCGGGAACTACTGTTGATAGCTGCCCGCTGCTCCACGTGTGATGGGTTGAGTGCAGAGGTCACATTTCATTGTGGTGCTTGAGTGTGTTCACATTGACAAATAGTCATTTTCACATTTCTACTACCTACGCCCTGATGGGTCAGATAAATTCTTTTGAAAAACTGAGACTGTTGCGAAAAAACTAAAAGTGCAAGTTGGAGTTGCTTTGAAAAAATATTGCTGCTTGGCAAAAACGCAGCAAAAAATTGCACTGTATGCGCCTGCTTTTTTTTAGGGGCAATGACCAGCACTTTCAGCTCTAACATGATTGGCTAATTTCTAAATGATCACAATTGCTGTTTATCAGGGTACGAAATGATACTAACACAATATTTAGGCCATGATATGATGGCGAGTGTGTGGTGATTGAAGCATTTCATTTGCAAGATGCTCCGGTAAAAACGAGACAAATTTCACAATTAAACAATCTTGATATACTACACCTGCAATAATATTTTGCATTAAAAAGATGCATTAAAAAAATCTATTAGTTGTTAAATCATCTCTCGTATCTGCAGATTCTGCACAGCTGACACTGTATACTGACCAGCCACAGTTACAGTGATGCTAGAGCATTAAACCTCAATGGCATGAGGATGCAGCACTGCATTACTGCGTCAGGTGCTGTTCCTCTGTGTCTTGAACACATTGGGACTGGAGCACGTGCTCAATTGATTGTTGCAATTGTGTGTGTGTGGGAGAGCTCTAGGCCAGGGTGCTACTTTGGATGCTGTTAACCTCATAGGGGGTAATTATAGAGCCCGGGGGCTTTTGTCAGGGCAGAGAATCAATCCACAGAGCGCGCTCAGATCGGTGCCTGCTGGGAGATTTTACTGGCCTGAGTGAAATTGACGTGAATGATACAACCAGTGATCACAACTGCACGTGCAGGACTCTCTCCTTTACACACACACACACACACACACACACACACACACACACACACACACACACACACAAAGGCTGCCTGTGATAATATTACCGGACACACTGTAATTGCTACATATCTCATAACGGCACATTAATTATCTACATATTCCTGCATAAAATGACCTAAGACATCAACAGATTTTCACTCAAGTGCTAGAAGCAGATGAAGAGAACCCTGGTTAAACAAATGAGACAAAAATATGATACGTGGCCATGTTTTATGTCCAGGTTTTATGGAAAATGATGCAATGTTGCAATGTTTGTGAGTGGCAAAAGCATGTGACCCTATCTGGCGGGACCCCCTATGTGCAGCACTAACTGCAGCTAAAGGTTTATGAGAAATTCTCATAAAAAAAAAAAAAGTTCTATTTTAAAACATTGCCTATTGAGACAACAGTGACTGCAGTCTGTTCATATTAATAAACTACATTTAAAGTGGTCAGTGAAAACAGTGGCCATTTCTTTGTGTTTATTTGATGAATAAAAGTGAAAGAGTAATAAAGAATCATAGATTCTTGTTTTCATGGCATTTTTCAAAATATTTGTCGTTATCAAATAAAGTTTGCATGAAATGTGCCATAACATTTGCACGGTCCACAACCTTTTTGTTATTATTATTAATATGTTCATTTCAGCAAATATACAGAAAATGTGCATTAAATGTGCTGAAAAAATATGGGGGGAGTAGGGTGTGTGCACTTATCTTCACTTACAAAATATTCAAAAAATGCCTATACTTTTGCATATGACAGAACAGGGAATACTGTCAGTACTTAAAAACACTGACAACTGTCATGAATATCCATATTACAATACACTGTACAACTGTACACACTCAATACATATCACAGCTTTCTGCGGCATCACTACAGCCAAAGCTTAATACTGTCATAATAAATAATCACACAAACACATATACACACACACACACAAACTCACACACACAGAGGTTAGTAATGCCATCTTTTAAATACATTCCACTGATTTCTATATTAATGTTATAATACTGGTACACTGACACCTAACCCTTACCTTAACCTCAGTAAACAAAAAACAATCTTTCTGCTCTTTTAGTTGTGAACTTGTGAAGAAAAGTGAAAATGACCATTTGTCATTGTGAACACTCTCAAACACCACAATGAAATGTGACCTCTGCATTTAACCCATAGCAGTGTAGCAGGATGGTACATTGCTCAAGGGTACCTCAATGGTGCCTGGGCCAGGACTTGAACCTGTGACCTTCAGTTCAGTAGTTTTTTTTTTTGGTACATTTATAAAATTGTATTTATTATTTTTTTTTTTTAAGTGAAAGTGACTTTTTTTGTCACAGCATGGTTCCTCGTGAGGACCAGCAAAATCTCCTCACTTCAACAGATTTTCCTGTATTTATATCATGAAGACATTTGGTCCTCACAAGGAGGTAAATACATGTGAACACACCCACACACACACACAGGTGAGAAAATAGCATTGTTCTTGTTGGACCTGCCAAATGTCCTCAATTTGACAGATTTTCCTGTATTCATATCATTATGAGGACATTTGGTCCTTACCAAGAGTTACACACACACACATGCACACACATATACATACACACACACACACACAAACAGCTGATAAAGTATCTTTTTCCTATTCTTCTTCTTCTTCTTCTTATTATTATTGTGGTTAATTTAGTTTCAAAAATCCAGCTTCTTCGCAACCCAGAAACAGAAGAAGCGGTTTAGAAAAGTTTTCAGAAAGCTGAAGGAAAAAAAACCCATCTGCGCTACCTCAGAATTACACAACTGCCCAAATCACTGTCGGCTCAATGTACAAATCACCCCAGCCCCCTCAGTGACTGTAAGGATGGTCGCCGCATTGCAAACACCTTCAGCTCAGTCTTTTAGCCGCCCTGAGGGGACGCTCGATGCTCCAGCTCACAGAAATTAATTAGCCCAGATCCTGTCACTGTATGTCCGGCGGTGTGTGGATCACATTAGAGCTCAAGAAAAGAATTAACTGGCCTCTGTTTCCTCAACCCCATGTTCATTTGAAACAGCTAAAAGAAACAGCTAGGCTGGAGAAGCAGGCCTGGAACTGCAGTAACAGACATTAGCCTGGATGTAACAGTGGCTGATGAGGTATTGTGATTTAAGACAGAAGACCAACAGATCACACGCTACTTACAGCTTATTACCATTGGGATTGTTCTGCGATAGCAGACCTAAATCCTGCATTGTCCTCATCACATCATTCATCAGCCATCATTCGTTTTTACCCATTTTTCAACATTTCTGTATCCCTCAGAATTAAAAGGCTGTTTTTGTTTCTGTGACTGATCTATGTAAGTTATCTTTGTTCTCATTGGCTGTTCTGTATTGTGGCTCAGGGTAGAAACAGTTAGGGTAGACCCATTCGTGGGCAGTGGCTGTCTAATGGTTAGGTCATTGTCCTTGGGAACAGAAGGTCGCAGGTTCAAGGCCCCGGCTTGGGCACCACTGATGTACCATTGAGCAAGGTCCCAACCCGCTACACCGCTCAGCAAGTGCTGTTGATTCTTGGTGGTGGAAGTGACACTGATGTAAAAGAACTCCACAAACCACACGCACTACCATGTCAGTGTCCCTGCTGTGTTAAGAATGGTCCACCATTCAAACAATGTCTGGTCCTGTGGTCCTGTGGTCATAAACTGGCCATTAATGAATGGGGTAGTGGTTAACAAATCATGCAGCAACAAATGAGCTACAGCCTGTAGGGTTACACCTGAACAGTAGTCCTATTGGGCACAAGTTCCCAACCCCTGGTCCTGGAGCCTAACACATCAACCTTAGCAGGTAAGGCTCCTTAATGGGCTGATGAATTGGTTCAGGTGTGATGAGAGCAGGAAAACACTGAGGACCAGGGTTGGGAACCTGTGATAGAAGGCAGGTGGTAACTGAGAGGAAGTCTGAGACACATGCTTTTAATAGGATGTAAAGGGTAAATACCTGTGACATAGCACTAGCACTAGCACTAGCCATCATCCTATACATTGTTTCCCAAACCTGATCTTTTACTGCCTCTGCTCTATCACACCTGCTTCAACTCTACACTGCCAAGTCCTTCATGAGGTTCATTTGAATAGGAAAACACTAAAATGTCGGGGGTTGTTGGGGGTGTGGGAAGGAAGCCTCTGGTACAATTCTCGACTCCTGGCAGAGGCAAATAATTTCCACAACAATATAATGTCACATATGTTGAAATGCAATCCCAACATTACATGTGGGTGGTCTTCCAAATACATAACGGCTATATTCCATTTAGTCAACTACATTCTATAGACCACCAGGCCACAAAAATCCATCTCTGACCACAGCTATGGGACCACCACTCTTAAAAGTCCTATATGCTCCCCTGGATCCATCTGTACGGCATTAAAAAGACGGCCTCATTACTGCAGGGGCTTCCACACGGAGAGCAAGGGAGGGCTGCTCAGAAACCAGCGCTCACCGATTAATGGGAAACTCATGTAGAATGAATCCACAGTGAGGAAGGTCCTTGCATACCACTGCCCCCACACGCACTCGCCCATACACATGCCCGTACATATCACGTTACACTATTGGAGCCAAGCCAACAAAAAAAAAAACATCAAACGGAGGAACGGCTTTTCATCTCTTTGACACAGGGGAAGAAAAAAACGCAGCAACTCTGGAGCAATTCAATTTGTACCGACTCCTTCTATTTTTTATGCCTGGAGTGATTGTGTGCCTAAAACTCCACCCCTTCAAATGTAGCTCCCAGAAGTCACTGCTGAGGCTGGTGCAAACTAAAACATGATAATTTCTCACTCACAGCTCATTAAACAGAGAAATTCGGTCAAAACTTTAAATCATTACCACATTTGTGTTTGTCACTAATTTGGTACTGATGAATAAGTCTTGTTACGCTGAAAGACATGCTTGTCCATTTTTCAGCATGAGATAAATGGGCACTGAAACGAAACTGAATCGACACATAACACAACTTACTATGCAATCAATCCTCATTTTTAAAAACTTGGACTGGTTTAGGTGTGAAAAACGTCAAAGTGGATGGATGTGAAATGCGGTTCTAGGGAAACACTGCTCGCAGCGATTGTGATAGGAACCAGACATCTAAAAGGGTTTAAAGCCTCTAAAAGATTGAACATAGGGTTGGGCAATCAGATGATATTTATCGCTATCATGATAAACTGTGGTCGCAATATGATTTTCTGAGCATATCGATATCGTTAGTGCTTAAACACAGTCAAACATCTTGTTTAATTCTAAGGAGAGAATCATTAGTTTTGCTTAAGTGAACATATTGTACTGTGGTATGAAAAACACTGAATGAAAATTATTTGTATTAATTTTTTTTTTTAAACCAAATGGCACTGTTGGCTCTTTTTCCTTTGTTCCAACTTAATACATATCATGACATACAACACATCTGAAAAATTTCTCAAAATATTGTGATAATTTTGTCATACTGCCCACCCCTAATTGAACACCTCACAGAATGGTTGTAAATATGCTGCCTGATGCCTGAGACACAGTTTTATGATAATATTTAGGCCTTAAAAGCCATTTACACTGCTGTGAGCTGCACTGAAACACTGCGACACCTGGGTCTAGTCATAGAGGTAGTATCTCTTCAATAAAACATTTAACATCAAACTGGTCTGAATGGCACTTCTACGCCGACAATATGGGAAAAAAAGAGCAACATAACGTATAATACGATTATGTTCAATATTTTTGCAGTTCCCAGCTTAACAGTAAGCAGAAAACAATGATGTAATGAGTCATTGGGACAGTGTTTTAAATCACTACTCACTATTTAGTGGACACAGAATCATTTTAACCCTGACATGCTCGACAGAACTCTCAGGTGTCATTAGCCCATGAAGCTCATGAAACACTAAAGCCTGCTTACTAAGACATTTGCAGCCAGGCTTCCAATGCACCATGCAATGAGAATTGGCGTTCTCATAAAACGTGTATTGAACTACTGTCAATGCATCAGGGACTGTACAGAAGCTTATTGGGCAGAGAGTAATCAAAGTGCAGAGGAACCAGTGGCCCTTGAGGGAGGAGAACATCATTAATCATTCAATAGCTACATGCATTACACATGGCAAAAATGTCAGTTTGGATGGGTATGTGCACATCCAAAATGTATTATTTTGTATTATTATTTTTTATAACTCACCTTGCAATATCACATTTAATACGAAGGTCCTGGTATGTGCTCTAGCACTTTGCTTGTTATTATAAAATTTCAGCCCACTATAGAACCTTTCCTTTAAATACGGTATGACAGAGTAAGGATTAGTCATAGAAACAAGCTAATATTACAGCATATATATTAATTTTAGGGCTTAAACTACAGCTTATGGTGTTATAATATCATATTGTATATATAATATAGTATTCTGTAGCATATAATGTCTACAGCCTCATTATGTTGACAGAATCAAAATTATACTACTACTACTACTACTACTACAATAATAAAACACTTGTGTACATGACTCAGAAAAAACAAGTAAAAGATTAAAGTTTTAATAAATAAGGGATTTTAAAAAATAAATAAAGCTTCTTAAATACAGGAAAAAATATATAAAATGTTTAGTATATAAAACAAATAAAGGGAGAGCTAATGTGTAAATAAATAAATAAATAAATAAATGAATGAATGAATGAATAGCTTGGCTTAATAGAAATGTTTAAAGCTGCTTTTTAAAACTATAACTGTAGGTGCCTGCCGAATATTAACGGGTAATGACACACTGAATTCACCCCATCATTGTCATCACTTTGTTCATCTATGTTCTCCCACCACCAGTGCTAGGCGTTGTCAACCAAACTGGCACCAGACTATGTCTGTAGTCACACATTGTGACAGACGATGACATGTGATGGTAAAACATGTCCCGGTAAAATGAAATCAGGCGCCGTAATCATCTGCCACCGATAGATTAGATTAGATTCAGGCGAGGGCTGCATCAACAAAGAGCATGAGATCAAAAAAAGAAAGCGACGCAAAAAGAGTGACAGGTTTCTCTCTCTCCGTTTCGGTTTCTCTCCCTGTATGGACGAGGGGATCACAATGCTTCGTCACCCATCAGAATCCCTGTGCTTCTGAGCTACAGAGAAATACAGGTTGCTGAGCTCGCGCGAGTGAACCTCAGACATCTAACAAAACCACAAAGAGAAGCAGAATTATACTTTACTCAGAGCAACATGAACACATGAGTTTTCTGTCCTCTCAGTCAGAGAAAAGAAGCCAGACTGAGGTGAGGTATCTAGACAGCCAGGTTGTAACCTCGCTAACTTTAGCTTTTATTGTTTCTCGTCTGATGAGTCATGATGCTATAGTCATACACCTCAGTAAAACACTCAGCGCTTTCATTTTCATTGCCTATCAGCTATCAGGCCCGTTATATTCCGCACCAAAGTAGCTGCAGTTGTCCAAAAGTGTTTCCCGCCAGAAAGGGGCTTTCTAGTCTTTAACCTGGACTATCCCACTCTAGAGACTACTGCAGTACTGCTGTAGGATGCAGAGGTAGCGATACTGATTTCAGGAAATATGAGCCGCCAACCAATCACTGACTGCACTGCGGGAGTTCAATCAATGCATTCACATGATCCAACAAACATAAATCATTTAAGCACATCACATCAAGGGTTTGCCTGTGTGTTTGAGTGTAACGCAAGACTGCACTAAAACTGCATCAGTCACTACATGGTGTTCATATCATGCAGCCCTACAGTGTTTGAATAGTATGAGGCACTCACTCACGTGTAACAGCACATAGAGACTAATTTGCTGTGATATAACAGCAGGACACAGAGCCGTAGCCGTGCACAGCAATGCCTGCAAGGGCTGGGGGGAGAGATATGAGTGCTGCCCCACTGGGCACTGCGTAGCTCTTACCATGCAGTTCATTGCAAAGTGATTGTGCTGGGTCTGCAGCTCAAGCACGTGCTGGTGGTTGGCTCCTATCTCTGTGTAGCTGGTCAGGAACAGGCCCTTGTTGTGCACAATCCAGTCGAACATCTATGGGGTTGTAGTAAAACAGGGGTGACGATTACAAAAGAAAGCATGCTAGGGTGTGTAATACTAAGACCTAAAACAATCTATGTAAAAATAAAACAACAACAACAGGAATTAAAACAGTATGGCTGTCAAGATCACTCAATTAAAACAGATTATTCATATTATGTTGTTGATCAACTACGATTAGACTGCAGTTTGTATTAAACACAGGGTATTTATAGTTTTGCTCAGCAGTCTGAAAAAGGTTCAGCAGGGGGCAGCATTTAACACACATTTTGTTATTGTCCGTTTATGAGTATCATTAATAAATTGTAGAAAATCATTAATGTCTGTGTTTTTCTGTTACTAAAATAACAACCTGTCCTAATTATTTGAAAACTGTTGTGCATGACTTAAAGCCTTTACTATTCACTAGTCATATGTAATATAGTCACTGACAATGACAGTGATAGTAATAGACTTCATTTTGCATTAACTACTATTTAACAGTAATATTAGCACCAGCTCTGCTGTTCAAAATTCTTTAACACTTACATTAAAATCAATCTGACTTTTCATTACTAATATTCATTACTGATACTGATCACAGAGTAACCACTTATCACCCAGAATATTAGCCCCAGTTCTAGCATTTACGATTATTCAGAAAAATCTGCCTGTTCATCAAAGTATTTTGACTATTCATGGGTAGAATTGGTGCAAATTCTATATTCAATTGAACTCAATATTAACAGAAGCATCAGTTCTGCATTTACTGCTATATGATATTAGCAATAAGCACTAAACTTTAACATAAGCACCAATCCTGAACTGTCTTTATTGATATAGCACAGTTTAGTAATTAAAATTAGAACAAATTTCCTAAAATTAGCTCCAAACATATCATTCAGCACTAATATTAGCATAAATGCTACACTTTTTTTTATTGATATGTTTAATAGGATCAGAACTGATCACAAATCCTTCACTGTCTTTTAATATTAAAACAAATATTATCATTCAGTATCATCTGAATGAGTCTTAACATCATCAATCAACCAGAATCACAGAATAGAAATTAAGCCACCAAACATTGACCACCACCTGTACACCGCCCTGCACACAGTCCCACCTTTTCCGCATCCTGTTCAAAGAGCCGGAGCTGGAAACACTGGTCCAACTTGAGTTTGCGCATGTGCCAGGTCTGATGCAGGTGCTGGCGGGTGGCATGCAATTTGTCTAGCAAAGCTGAGACCTTAGGGACCAGGCCTTGCACATCCCCACGGCCCCGCTCGCCACCCTGGATGCGCTGCAGCAGGTGCTGGCCCTCTGCATCTAGTTCCTCCACTGGAGCTTTGGTAACACGCTTCTTAAGGGAGGCGTGCTCTTCTATGCTGCGCCGAGCTCCTTCCAGATCGGATGGGAGCTCCCTCTGGGACACCAGGTCCTGCAGCTCCTCCAGACGGGCTAGAACGCGAGCTGCGTTGCTCGTGAACTCCTCGAAGGCCACGCGCACCTCAATCCACTCCTCATGGTTGTAGTCCAGGCTGCCGTCAAAGTCGGCAGTCAGCTGTGAGGGGTCCACCATTTTTGACAGACCATCCAGGGATACCATGATGGTCTAAGAGGAGGACAGAGCAAGAAATTAAAACACTGTATATACCACAACCTTAACAGACCCAATGGTTGGTCCAGACTAATGTTCCCTACTCTTAATAATAGCTAATTCCTAGGGGCGGCCTGAAAAAATTAAATTATTATTATTTTTTTTTAAACTAGCATTTGTTAGTTTGTTAGCATTTCTGTATTTTTATCTTCGGAAGCTTCACTAGAATTTAAGAATTCGATTCCTAAGACTTCAGAGTTAGATGCTTATTTATTAATGTTGTAACATTGTGCTGGGGACCTGAAGGTCGCCGGTTCAAGTCCTGGCTCAGGCACTACTGAGGTACCCTTGAGCAAGGTACCGTCCCAACTACACTGCTCCACATCTTGGAAGTCGCTTTGGATAAAAGCGTCAGCAAAATGAATAAATGTAAATGTAAATGTAAACAATGTCATGGTTGACCATTGCAATGTAGGTAAGCAAATACCAACATAGACTCAACTTATCTAACATAACATTACAGCACATGTATCTCTCAGCATTTTTGACCTGTTAACCATAAAAAGGGATTTATAACTGTCTACAAAATCTCATCTGGCAGTGAGAATGAGTATAGAGGACAGGAGGCCAACCCATCACAGGATAACAGACAACCATTCACACACTCACACCTATGGGCCATTTACAGTATGCAGTCAACATACTGCAAGCCTTGGGACAGTGAAAGGAAACAAGATTCCCTGGAGGAAACCCACACGACCACAGGGAGAGCTTGCAAATTCCAACTGACACTATACAAAACTAAAACTAATAATCTAATTATTCAAATCTTATTTACATAAAGTCCTATAAATGAAGCTCCTGCTTGTGGCAGTGGTATGGTGATCAAAACCTGTCAACACAACTGCCCTAGTGGACATATAAAAAGGCCCTATAGTGTTTCCCCTAAACAACAGGCTAAATCACTGAAATGTGTGTTTCTGCTCAGTTGAGGAACACTCAGGTTCTGATACAGATACATTTATATGATATATTCATATTATAGATATCCATATATGAGCACAGACAGAAAATACAGCTGTTAATGTTTTGAAGCTGATTTGCCAATTTCTTCAGTCCTGGTCCTAGAAGAAACCTGACACAATATAATACAATAAAATTACATGCAAATTCCTTAAATTACACACCTACTCACTAGATTATCTGGCATTTTCACATTAGAGCAGAAGCCCAGTTCCTTGTGTGTGAGCAGTTTCAGTGTGATATTAGAGCAGCCCTCATGTCTCAAAATATTTTCCTGCTGTCGTCCGCACTGGGGGAGGTTTCCAGAGTCCAGGAACAGCCTTTTTAAAAACAATTAGGTCCCGTTTGCACCAGGAATGTTCTTCTTGTCAGATCATTTACATTCAGTGCTTTACTTAAGCCCAGCCAGAGCACATTCCAGACATTTCCACACAGGTCATGTTGTCAGAGACAACAGTGGACTCATGTGCAATCACACTCAGCTCTATGAACGGCCTCTGAGAGGTACACGCCGTGAATGAAATACACACTTATATCCAGAGCAATTTCTAACTGCTTTAAAATCGTGAACACGTTCAGCTCAGCTGTAGAGATCTAACATTATTAGGCAGTGTGTTAGCTCAAAGGACACTCACCACTTGATAATAAATGCTTAATTGACCATATAACAGCAATTACAGAGTCAGGAGTTATCGTTTCATGCAGTGCTGTGGAGGTGAACAGAAGAAGAGCTGCACACGGACCCTTAACCTGAGTGGATGGAGCCGTGGCTCTGTCTATTTCATGTCTTCGCTTAAATAGGTCAGCACTAATTTTAACAGCTCTACTTTCTCACCAGAACCGAGAATGCTCCAGAAAGCCATCATCTGTGCATAGCTGCTTTCTCTCGAGGAAACATAACGGTGGCCCAAGAACTGGGCTTCAGAAATCTGTCTGGGTTTTGTTACAATCATCATTGTCGTAACAAAACCTTGTACTTTAATATAAAATAGATGTATTGGTCCATTTGGGATGAAATGGCTTGTTCCTGCAGGGCAAAGGATGTCGGTGTTGGTGTAAAGAGGTTTTGACATGACAGTGACGTCACAATCCTTACAATGATATAAAATTTGAGCTAATGACAGTTATCTAGATTGGATTAGACTAGATTAGATTAGATTAGATTCAACTTCATTGTCATTGTGCAGAGTACAAGTACAAAGCCAATGAAATGCGCTTAGTATCTCATCAGAAGTGCACAGAATGATAAATCACAGGAAAGTGCAGAACAAGTGATGCTATATGTAATATATGTGACTGTGTGTTACAGTGTAATTGACTATGGAGAGAAGTATACATGGATTATAAGGTAATAAGATTACATATTATTATTAGATGTTATCCCACACAGCATCAGTAAATGTGAGTTAAATGCATATAAATAAAGAAAGAAATCTTTTCATCGAATGCATCTCATGAAATTTACAACCGTTCTAATTTCTGACCTTTAGAGGGCAGCAGTAAGTCATGTTTGTTTATTTGAGCTTGCTGGAAACCCTAGCGTTCACACAATTAAAAATATGTGTTTTTATACGTGTGCTATGCGTGTAATCAGACATCCAAGAAACAAGACGGCCTCAGCCATGATTAGACAATTTGTAAGATAATAGTTGCCTACAGTGAACCAAACAGGCTTAGAAACATTTATAACCACAACAAATGTTCATCACAATTATTTGTCAATTCATTGCTGAACTGACAATTTGTCCTTCACTGAAACTGTGTAAAACAAATCCAGTTCCAAAGCGTGAGAACTGTCAGTGATTTCGGGGCTGCGTCCTCCACTTGACACCATGTTTGAACACAATGCTGTGATGCCGATGCCTTACCTCAAATTCGAATTTAGAGCTGCCAAAGTTGGTCCTCTGCTTCTGCCAGAAGTTGTCGGGTTTGATGATGAGCGCGACGTGGATGCAGGATGGGAAAGACTCTTGAAGGATCTTCAGCAGGGGCTTGATGGAGTCCCACTTGGAGCCGCGCATGTCAACGATGACTGTGAAGCCATGTCTGCTAATTTCCTCACTGCACCCAAACACACACAAAAAAACTGATCAAGTGTCAAAGCCTTACAAAAAGTTTCAAGGGTAAATACTTAGTTATAGCCATTAGAAGAAATCCCAGGGAAAATTGAAACTATAGTACAGCTCTAGGAGCGATGGTGGTGAGTAAGCGTCCTGAGCTGGAAAAAGCCACCAGTGAACCCGAGAGAGCTTTTACATCCACAGCTGCACTTCCTGCCTGCTCTCACTCCAGCAGAGGAGTGAACAGAGCGCATCTCACACCGACCTCCCTCTCCCAGAGAGAGAGAGAGAGAGAGAGAGAGAGAGAGAGAGAGAGAGAGAGACTGGGGAGCAGACAGACAGATGGAAACAATGAAAAAGAGAGGGAGTTATTTAAAGCAAGGAAGGAAGGAAAGGAGGAAGGAGGAAGGAAGAGGTTTGTAACGACAGAAAGAGGGGGGAGGGGGGATGGGAGAGAGTAAAGGGATGTATAGGGAGAGTCAGAAAAAGGCGAAATGATAAATACAGAAAGAGAAAAGAGAAAGGGGGGGTAAATAAAGAGCAAAAGAGAGAGACAACTAGAGAAATACAGAAAGAGGTGAGAGAGTTGGGGGTGAGAGGTGAGGGGGAGAAAGGGTGGGAGACAGAGACAGGAAGGTAGAGAGAGAGGGAGGGAGGGGGCAGGGGGAGAGAGAGAGGGATGGGGTGGGTTCACAATGAGCCATTTTCAAATAATATTTTTCTTTTTTTACTTTTTTACCTTTGTGTTTTTCATTTCATCAATTAATTGTTGAATCATATATAAAATGTTTATATAACTTCCATTATGGGTTATTTACTTTTATAAAGTTTCCATTTTGGAGATCCAAGGTTTTCAGGGCCATAAGTTTCCTGAATTAAGAAATCATGCACAAAACAATCACTGGTTGAACTTTCAGTACTTAAAAAAGCAGTGGGTTTTATTGGCAAAAATGTATATCACGGTATTAACACACTGATATCATGCTACAGTAACACTTGTTTTGCTATGTTTCTTATTTTACAAAAATAAATAGTTTTTCTTTTTCTTTTTTTATCAAAATCTCAATATGAAAAAGTCAAATTCTCAAATCTCAGGTGTTTCAGTTTTAATTATATCCTATCTCCAATATTCACGTTTTAAAGGGGTTAAGTTTAATAACAATGAAATATAACACAGAGCTTATGAGTTGGCTGTTTGGCTAATTATATCCAATTATGTCCAAATTAGTTAAAATTTTAGCAAATAAAATGCGAAAATGTGGGGAAAATGTGAAGAAAATTTATATATCACATTTATATTGCAATCAAAATACATGATCAATTCAGCAAAAAGGTTGTGGATTCATATGAGTCTGGCAAGAGATTTCAAGAGAAAATCCCTACAAACAATGTAGATCTTAAGGGTGTAAATCATGAGTTTCGTCACAATTTGATTTCATTATTTTAGCCAGCAATCTGAACATTTGCAGCGATGCAATTCAGTTTGATGTAATTCGGTTGATTCGGTGGGATAAAGGAATCTGCAGTCAGTAATATGATGAAATTTCACACAATCTACATTTCCATGATCTCACACATGCAAACAAATTTTAATGTGAGCATTTTATTTTTAAAGGTCAAACACAAGTCATTGTCATTGTGATCGCCGCCTATTTAAACTGAGAACTATTACTATTATATATTTATTTTATTTATTCTTTATTTTATTTATTCTTATTTTATTCATTCTTTTCTAATTTTTTCCCACTTTTCTCTTGTTTGTTATTGCTATTCAGTGTCGACCAGAGTTTTTCTGAGCCTTGGTTCCTCCCAAAGTTTCTTCCTAAGCTTAGGGAGTTTTTCCTTGCCTCTGGCTTGTTCATTGGAGGCTTGGACCCGGATTCTGTAAAGCTGCTTTGTGACAACGTCACTTGTTAAAAGCGCTATAGAAATAAACTTGACTTAACAACAGTGTAGTCATAAGCAAAAGCAGCTTTTCAGTACAAAACACTGCTCACAGTAAAATCAATGTTTAATTACAGCGATACATAGGATTGTGTGCAATTTTGGTTGATGCATCAATACAGATTGATTTATTTTTACACTCCTAGTAGATTTTTAAAATTCAGGACTAGGTGCCCAAGAAAATTCAGCTTTAGAGTAGAACATTTAATGCAAAGAGAAGTCTCCAAGAACCGCAAGCTTTCATATTCAGATAAAAATATCCACATATCCAGAGAAAAATGGAGTGCAAGTAAACAGATGAATAGAACTGCATCACAAAGGTGCTACCTCAGGTTTGAGCTTTTCTGTTTTAAGGTGCTTGCACAAAGGCTTTGTGACTTTTTCGGCATGAGTGCCTGTGCTATAGATATTTTTAGCCATTGTGCAAAAACTACAAAAAGCTCCAACCCCAATCCGTTTGTATTGCTCTGAACGGTTCTGGAGAACTGGATCATGGTGGATGACAGCACTCTGCAACACTGTTTGGAAAAGGCCCTCAGGCTGATTCTAACCCATCTAAAGTTCTGCATCATGCATCATTAGTAGTGGCTGCCTCTGCACCATGTTCCTCTGGCACAGGCTCACGTGGAGCACCACTGTGTTTCCTTCCCTTCAAGATGAATCGATGCAGGCTAGGAAGCCGCACTGCTGCAGAAGAAGACATGGGGAATGGGCTGTCTGCATCATGAGCCTGCACGGGGGAACGTCTTCATATATGAGCAATTTACGTTACGTACATGAAGCAATTTCAGTGGTGCTTAAAAGTTTGTGAACCCTTCAGAATTGCCCCTATATTTCTGCATAAATATGAGCCAAGACATCATTCATATTTTACAGAAGTCCAAAAATCATCACACCTCTATGACATTGTGGAGTATTACATGTCATGCTCTTGGAGTGAGCTTTGTTGGTTGACAACTCCTGGAGAGGGTGACAATGGTCTTCAAGTTCCTCCTTTGCACAAAATCTGTCAGATTGTGAATTGGTGGAAACCAAAATCTTTAGAGATAGTAATCTCTTAATAACCTTTTCAAGCCAAAAAAACATCAATAACTATGCAATTGAGGAAAGCACTTTCATTTGTGCCAGAACACAACTAAAAACACATTGAACATGATGAAAGCACTAAATTCTAATTTTACTTTTATTAACTGCTAATCCTAGTGGTTTACATACCTTTAACCCCTATAAGATATGTAATATTGGACAACTTTCCTCAACAATTAGGGGTGTAAATTTTGGTGTAAAGTGTGTAAAATTTCCTGAAGATTTGAGCTGATATGATTATTTTAGATCTGATTTTTGATACATAAAAATGCTTTAAAATTGATTGTGGAATAAAGACACAGAGTCTTCTGTGTTACATCGATAAATTAGATCACATGCTATTTTGGCTAATAAATCAATAGAGAATGATTCATTGTTGCACCCCTATCAATGATCAAGTATAATGTATTTGTCTCTTTTTTATTGCCTTTATTTGTCTATTTCAAATTGTTCTATTTGTTCATTTATCAAAGCTACAATTATTTTCTCTCACAGACTATAATCAAATGCCCTCACAGCATCAAAATGTTTTCCATGCCATGTCCTGGGACACTTTGTCCACACTGAGAACTAAAAACACTTTATATTTTACATATATTATTTATTGCTGAATCTAACCTTGACCACCAAAACCTACTGTTCCCACAACATCAGAATTTGTGAACTCCATAAGGAGAGAACACAAACACACACTTTGCTCAGCTCACATATTACCTTGGGATTCCTGCGAGGTAGGCGATGAGGCGACGGAGGTCCTCCTGTCGTATTCTGTCATGGTTGCTGCGGGCGGGGAAGGTGAGGATTGGGCCACCACGCCTGTCTCTGCCCCCTGCAAACACAGCAACACATCGAAACACTGGGATCACACTAAAGCACATAGCTCAGCCCTCAGTATCTGTTACAAGCACATTTAGACAGTAGTTTTACTGGATTAGACTTCGTGCTCAGATGGTGTAATATGGTACCGACGCATTCACATGGTACCTTCACTGCAAGAACAGCTTCATCCCTCAGGCAATAAGACTCTTAAACACTCAGGGACTGACTAATAACACACACACACACACACACACACACACACACACTCGCACTTAACCGTTTTACATCTATGTATGTATTATTTATATTTAACATTATGTTGCTCCTCTTTCCTGTGCCTTGTGTCATGTTTACATCTGCTCTGTTCTCTATGCATCTTTGCACAACCTGCTACTTTGCACCTGGTCGATCTATAACTATGCACTGGTCTCCGGTCTTTATTTGTACCTGTCTGTCTTTGCACCATCCTGCAATGTTTGCACATGGTTGCACACAATGCACTTTATGTTTATGTCATTTTTATAGCAGTGGTGGCCTAGTGGTTAAGACATTGCCCTTGGAACCTGAAGGTCCCAGGTTCAAGTCTTGGCCACGGCACTACTGAGGCAACCTCGAACAAGAGGTCCCATTTCGTTGTGGTGCTTGAGTGTGCTCACAATGACAAATAGTCACTTTCACGTGTAGTTTTTTGTGGTCCTGTCTTTTCATGTAGCACAGTGGTCCTGGAGGAACGATGCTTCGCTTCACTATGTACTGTGCTGACTGTATGTAGTCAAAATGAAAATAAAGCCCTACTTGACTTGACTTGACTTGATGACAACTGACACTGGCAAGGCATCTGGATTCGAATCCTAAAGGGAAGGAAGCAGTGGTTGTCTAACATTTAGGTCACTGAAGGTCGCTGGTTCAAATCGCAGACCTGAACAAGTACCACTGAGGTGTCTGTGAGCAAGGTCCTGTCCCCAACCACTGCTGCACATGTCAGTTGCGCATCTGCTCCTACATGGCTGGGTTAAATGTAGAGGTCACATTTCGTTGTGGTGGACTGTGTGCTGTGCTGTGGTGCGTTTACAATCACAAATAATCCCTCACATTCACAAAGATCAGGAGAAAAGGAAACACAGGCATAAGACAAACTGGAGTTTGATCAATGGAACTGTAAAGACGGCTCAGTGTGTATGATTTACAGTGCATCTTTTAGAAACCAGGCGAAGTCATGAAATATCTGCCCAAACCTGATAGAACCTGACTGCTCCCATCTGGCATAGTCAGGAGTCAGGACAGATTTTGCTTTGCACTTCCTGCTACATTTTCTCCATTTCATTCTTCCTCTTTTTTATTACTATGTTGTTGACAGAATTTAGGACTAAACAGGTTAAGACTACCTTATTGCTATAGTAACTAACATCATACAGCATGGGAAAAGATTTGAGAGTTTATTGTCATGTGCACAGTAGAACAAGCAGTATTACTTTGCTAGTCCTCTATTGCCAAAATGTAAAAAAAGTAACACTAACTTAGTACGTAATAAGATAATATCATAGTAAATAACCGTATGGAGTATGAAAAATTATTCCTGACCAAATAGGTTTGGGATGGTATTAGATTCCTGAAAGCAGGATTTTCTCATATTCGTAAGCAGCCGGACCTTTCATTAACTCATATTTATTTTTTCATTCTTTTAAAATGTAATTATTTCATGATCTATTGGTGGCTATTACTGTCACTATGGGAATATGTTGTCTGGATGTATTTGGCATGCTGGAAAATGATAGGCTGGTTTGGACTAAAAACTCAATCATGTGGTTCAGTTTCTGACAAAATATTGTCTGTCTGGGCTCAGATTCAGACTCAGAATATTCACACAGGCCGTCCTTGGACGACAGTGAGATTCATACAAAACATTCAGGCCAAATTACAGCTGAATTGTTCAAACCTATCAGAAAAGACAGAAGCCTTAAAAAACAGACGCGAACATTGAGTAGACATCCACGGAAAACTCAACTGAGAATGAAGTAATGATATTTCGCTTCAGTCATACATAGATGAATTCCTGTGTCCTACTCACACACACTTGCAGTTAGTTTCCCTTGATGATATGCGCAAATATGTAATATATAACTGTCTACTAAGGACACTACACATTCTGATGCTGATGCTGATGATGACACTTCCAATTAAACTTATTAACCTTTATGAATTTCTTAATTCTCCTTAATTTTCAGTGCTAAATAAATAAATAAATAAATAAACAGAAGCGTGTGTGTTATCTCTACTTTAGCCGAGCTAAGCCCCTGATAGACAAGTTGTGCCACGGATTAAAACATACTTAAGCTATCTGGGTCAGCCAGCTAAACAGCCTTGACACTTCCCCACTGCCACCACTCTCAGGCAAAAGTCACACACAGAAGGGAAGGAGTGAAAGTAGTGCGGCACGGTGCATTCCAACTGCAACACTGTAATTATACTGCTACGTATTGCGATCAGAATGTTCTTTGCATATTCTGTAGCCTAATGTCACCATGCTCGATAGAAAGCATTGGCCACAGAAGTACAGTGGCGTTGCCCACTCCTGATTTATTATATTTTTGCATATTTTTTTCACACAATATGCACAACAACTCGAGTTCAGACAAAACACAGGTTTCAGATGATTTCATTCACTAAAGTAAATAAGTGATTCAGTGCCAAATGGCTGGAAAACATAAACCCCCTTGCTCAATAAACCAATGAACCAAATTTAGTTGACAACAGGGATCAGTTAGAATAGTCACACTAGTCTGCTTAGTGCTAGCCCTGTTAAACATCACTTAAACAGAACCTTTTCAGCAACTCAAAATGCCAAGAAAATGCCAAAAGTGACAGAGTGAAAGCAATAACACAAAGCCAAAAAGAGTGAGACAGAATTCTTCCGCAGTGAGACGTTTGGGGGCAATTACTTTTTCTCATATGGCCAAAAAATGAACTGTATGGAATGACCTATACATTGTGTTTTCTCAGGTTCTTCTTAAACATTTAATATGAAGTTTTGAAACCATTTAGATAGATGAATGTGCAAAAATAGAGGACATCAGTTGGGGGCAAAAACTTTATCATGGCACTTTTTCAAGGCTAAATAAATCACTGGACAGTGAGGCAGGGGAACTGTGTTCTCTGGAGTGATGCAGCTTCATTCAAGACCTGTGGGATGAGTTGGAGCGATGTTTGTCATCCAGAATTAGTGATGTAACATTAGTACCTGATCTCACTAATGCAATCAGATGCTCACAACAATGTTCCAACTTCTAGTGTAAAGCCTTCTCAGAAGAGTAGAGGCTGTTCCTGCTGGAGGACAAGCTCACTATTAATACCTGTGAATTCAGATGAGATTTTGAAGCAGATGCCTCCAGACCTTTGGACATATAGTGGTCCTATAAGGTAAGTGGATCTTTAACCTGGTCAGTGAATGGAAGCAAAGAGGAAAGTGAATGTGGCAGTGCAAAAGCTCCTAACTAGCATGAGTGTGAGTGAGTGAGAGTAAGTCCAAGTGTTGAGTGGCATTAGCTCACCTGATACGAAGGCCACCTTCTCTTTCAGAATGGGCAACACCTCGATAGCCTTCATTTCTTCATTTCTGTTGAACCCTATGGAAGAACAGAGGATTACAGAGAATATTAGCCCTCTACGCACTTGGATTAGCATACACAGTAGTACACATACATCCCTACACGCCTCTTATGGACTGATACACCCAATCAGGTCTTTTCATCAGGATTATGTCTTAAATCATGTACTGTATTCATTAGTGAAGTAAAGCATCTCCTGTTTAAGGGTACACAGGTAAACAGTCAGTACATAGTTTCAAACTGCAGATTCCAAATAGGGTTAAATGTGATCGAGTCACAAGGATCCGATTGCTGTTGGATGTGCTGAAGTCATGGTATAAAAGTGCAAGTTACTGCACCTATCTGGAATAAAAGAAATGCAAAACAAAGGCGATATTTTGGAAAGAGCTTTGTTAAGGCACAACTGCTTTTATTATGACAGACAGCTGGACTTCTGGTACAACACAGAGTTCTGATACAGGAACAGCACATTACGTGTGCTACATAAAATAAAAGCCCTTCAACTTGTTTGAAAATAAGTTATACTTTGTTTTAATAGTGAATATACGTCATAGAACAAGAATTTACCAGTGTTATATTCAATAGACAATCTGAGGCAGAATGAGGGAGGAAACCACCCTACTTTGTGAACCTGACCGATGGACAAATATAAATCAGAACTCCACAAATAGCTGCTGATGATGCTCAGCTGTTACTAAACACATGTAAGAAATCTTAATGTAAGATACTAACGCTGCACTTATGGCTGAATAAAAAAAAAGATATTTTAAAATCAGAACACAGGGAAATATTTAAATGAATTAAATAATCAAACAAATAAATAAAATAAATAAATAAATAAGTAAATAAATAAATAAGCTGCATGCACTGTTTGTATTATCTACATCAAACTGTGTATAATCGGTTCTTTCAGTCACATTTGTCTATTTAGCGTCATTTGACAAATGATTCAGAATCGCACATAAACCAGGCCCAGAGCTGGTAGTGAAATTCCAAATTCCACAGTAATTTGAATCGTTTCCTAATTGAAGTAAATGGCTCAATAAATTGAACTGAATCAGACATTTAAACCCAACTGCCCCCAGGCCAGACAGACCCTTTTCCACTTCACCCCTCTCTCCTCTGTCCTGAATCTGTGCTCTCCCGCCTACTCACCAGATGGCCTGGTTCTTAATACCTGAGGAAGAGATGGAAAGACCTAGCCAGGTTCCTTCCTACAGGATATTTTGGGCCCATTAACGGTCCACAGTGTTGGTGAGCATGTAATTATTTTATGTGCATGTTAACACAAGGCTAATCTCAAAAGACAAGCAGCAAAACTCATTTTCTCTCCTTTCAGTTTCCTAGCCAGGGGGCGATAACATTACCATATCACATCCAGCACCACTTAATGTGTCCAATAGTTTATAGGAACTGCACATGAAAACCTCACACTCAGCTAAACTACTGACTGCGCATAATGAACAAATGTCCAAAGTAATGCCTGCCTAAAGTGAGCATTTATTATAGAATTTTGATAGTACTTCATACAATATAGACCATCACTATAAATGTAGGCAAATAAAAACTGCATTTTGAAGCAGACGTTTACATTTGATACATGTTTGATGGGTATATGTATTACCCCCTAAATATACACACAATGAGCCACTTTAATAGTCTCGTATTTACACCAGTTGTCCAGTTTTTAGCCATACAGGTGCATGCCGTCATTTACAAATACACACTGTAGTCCGGCTGCATCATTTGTTACCCAGTTTATTAATGGTCAGGACCCCCACAGGCCCACCAGTGAGCAGGTATGACTCAGATGGTTGATCATTCCCAGTATAGCAGTAACCCTGACAATAGTAGTGGCATGTGGATGCGTGTGTTGCACAAAGTGTACACACTTACCATCCACTTTATCAGACAAACTGTACCTATTGGTCCACCGTGCAGGTGTACGGTTATTGATAGTTCAATCATGCAGGGGTCCTGACCAGGGTAAAAAGGGCAAACTAATGATGCAGAGAAACAGATGGACTGCAGTCTGTGACTGTAAACTACAGAGTGCGCCTATATGGTCGGGGGAGCTGATAAAATGGACAACAACAAACAAACACACACACACAATAACTGTGTTTTTGTAAATGTAATCTCAGTTTAGGACCATTAGGTTCCTGCTCCTACAGCACCGCAAACTTTGTGCCGCTATGATGCACAAAATGACCTTCAAAGTGGTTGAAGGAGGGTCCAGCCGCAATATGGCAAACCTCTCCGTCGTGTATTATTGATGTTAATGAGCGTCCCAGAGGGGGGAGGGCGTTTTTTAGTGCAAGCGGCCCTGGCCTCGCTCTCCCCTATTGATTCCATTAGCTTAGCGAGGGAGTCAGCAGTGGCCAGGCCTGACTGCCCATTATAATGCATTATGTCATTGGGCTAAACTGCCCAGTGCTGCGTGGCTTCAGGGAAAACTATCAGTTACTGCGGCGAGCTCAGTCGAAAGGGCGGGCTGCATGCGGAACAGCGGTAAGGGGGCCTCTGGCGCTGTGTGGTTCTCAGCGTGTGTGAAGCGGGGGAAGGGGTTGGGAATAGAGAGATTGACCTCATCTTAGTGCTCATACTACCCTCATATGGTTCTGACCTCATCTATATTCATCTTCTATACAGGCTTGCTGCCTATATCTCATGTTCTTCAGGCTCTGTTAGAAGGCCTGTGGTTTGTCATGCTGCTGTGTAATTTGCAGTAGAGGACTCAGCAACACACAAGCCACAGCATTTCACCACCCGGTTCTATGTGGATAGTATCCGCACCATCCGCATTATGTAAAAAATGAGTTATGGACCACGGACAGATGACCATCTGACCTTTACCCCGCATAAATAGCAGGGTGTTTTGAGACGACATAGACATACCTTACACACATATTCTTTTATTACTGTGTTAGGCCCTGGAACACTGATGAAAAAAAAGACAACAAGCAAGACCACCGCTCTGAACAAAGCGCCACATCTACGTCTAAACTCATTATCATCATCATGAGTCAAGAACTTTTTACACTTTCAGAAAAAATACAAAACTTTCAGTGGGAATTGTGACATCTTCAGAACCTTTATTATGGGACTAAACACACCAATTGTGGAAGCAATGTTACCAGAGGAGACATACGTACCAAAATAGAAGTACATTAAATACTAAATATTTTTCAAAACTACAAAATACATTAATATCAATAATAATAATAAATAATATCAAATTTTGCACTAAAGATTTTTTAATTGCTCTCACATGCATGACTTTGAGCATCTGTGCTCTTTTAGCTTTAATGGCTGCACAAAAAAGCCAGTTTCCACATATTAACAATAGAATCACAAACCAATTAACAAATGATCGTATAATCAAATTATTAAACCAGGCAGTGGTGGCCTAGTGGTTAGGACATTGCCCTTGGGACCTAATGGTTCAAGTCCTGGCCCAGGCACTACTGAGGTACCCTTGAACAAGGTACTACACTGCTCCACGTCTTGGAAGTCACTTTGGATAAAAGTGTCAGCCAAATGAATAAACCAGCCCTTATTGTTAACATTGTGAAAAGACCCATTTCCATGGCAAAGACATTTAAAACTCAAACAATTTTGGTCCAAACATTAACTTTTTTGTACCTTGGTGAACAAAAACATACCTGTGCACTCCCATTTTTTTCTTGACAGTGCAGAGGCAAAACTCTTCAGTGTGACCTACACGATCTGAGTCAATGAACAGGTATGATCAACAAGACTAGAGGATTCCTGCGTTCTGGAAGCTTATCATCCCCTATCTAGTCATCTATGCACGATGATAAAGTCAAAGCAGCATTTCAGCATTATATGAATACAGCTGTCTATGTAGAGTGTAAAGATGAGCTGTTGGAGTTAAGCACTTTATGTAGGTGCTCAACGGCTACTGTGTGAAAGGAGATGGTTGAATCATACAGAAGCCTCGTTCTTCAAAAAGTAAATATAAATAATAATAATAAAACACACTTTGCTCTGGGATGCTCTATCCTCTGGAAAAATAACGTGGATGTTGTGCAGGCTAGCAGTCTCAAATTCCAGACAACCTGGCCCTGAGTGACAGCCTTGGTACAACCAGCACCAAGGTGTTCACAAACCCGGAAAGCCACTGCAACCAAGGCAAGATCAGACAAGACTAGACGGTGGCAGGTTTCTTCCTGGGTAGCCTCTGTATTTCACTACAGCAGATCATAAACTCCTTGACCTCATATCTAGAAGTATGTCATGTGCACAACGATTAATGAGAAACCTAGTACATCACTGAGGTCATTTTGGTTGACTGCGTCTTAACGTCCAGCTGGCAAGGAGCTGGCGAAGACTCAAACAGCTAAATCTTCAATTCGCCAGCAAAAAGCTTGGATCCGCAATGAAGGGAAGGCTGGTGCTTAATGGCCGAGGTCCAATAATGAGGAGGGACAGAAACATCACACTGCACTCCTGAGCATAACAATCAGCTCACTCAATTACAGAGCAGCCAGAAACACTTTACGACTAGCGCCTTTAGTCATTGGGCATCTGCAGATTGTCCACATGTATTAACAGCCCAGGCCTGATCAGTGAATGCGACAAAACTGAGAGGTGTTTATTCTTGTATATGTCAGAATATTCAGTACCAACCAGCAATGACAACTTTTTTTACATCAAAGCATAATTTATAGGCCTGGAACCAACATAAATCTGCTTATAGAAAGCTCAACAATGTAATGCATGGATATTATTATTAGGGCAGGCCAGACCAAATTGAACACTCAATATTTGTGTTTTTATGGCCAGATGCTTAAGAAAACCATAGTCCGGAGTTAAAGGTAAAAAAAAGGTTATAGAAGTGAACAAAGGGTCGCTGTTTCAAATCCCTAAACCAGCATGAATACTCACGGCTGAAGCACACACACCTTCACAACCTGCTTTCTTATGATCAAAAACGGTGACCCAGCCAAATTTCAAAAAGTGGGCTACAAGTATGCACTCTATCAAAACAAACTGCATAAGTTATTCATATTCTTATGTCCTTACTGGATGCATTTGGATTTGCAGTTAAAATGGGCAATTAAGAAATGTTTTATATATATTTATACATATATATATATATATATATATATATATATATACACACACACACACACACACACACACACACACACACACACACACA
>JBBPDA010000009.1:24065743-24088956 GCA_037974385.1 Arnoldichthys spilopterus
TGAGCCTTGGTTCCTCCCAAGGTTTCTTCCTACTACTAGGGAGTTTTTCCTTGCCTCTGTCGCCCTTGGCTTGCTCTCTGGGGGCTCGGACCGGGTTCTGTAAAGGCGCTTTGTGACAACGGCAGTTGTAAAAAGCGCTATACAAATAAACTTATTTATGTATAACCACACAGTTATTAGGGACGCTGAATATAAACTGGGTTTAAAAAAGTTTTGCTGAAGCCAGGAGTACAGCGGCTGTTGGGGAACAAGCAGCTGATATTACATGCTATGAAAGGCGAAATGGCAAGTGTGACTGTATTTAACCCATTACACATGCACATGTAAGGTGAAAGTGACTGTCATTGTGAACACACTCAAGTACCACAATGTGGCCTTGTGGCACAGCGGGCAACTATGAGAAAGCACCCAGAGAGCAGTGCAGGGGGACAGTACCTTGCTCAAGGGCACCTCAGTGGTAGCTGTGTTGTGACTTGAACCTGCAACCTTCTGTTCACAACGGCAAGGTCCAAACCACTAGGCCACCACTGGCCACTGCTTACTGTGTTGACCTTGTGAAGTCAATGTTGAAAGTAAATGTTCTCTAAATTCTCTAAATATGGAAAAATGCATGCACAATTTATATTTATTAGCCGAGTTAAATATATTGGAAAAAAACTAGGGATGCACCAATCTAGGATTTATAGCCCGATGCCAACATCCTGTACTTTTTTCATGTTCAATACCTGCTGATACCAAATATTTTTTTAAATGGAGAATCTACCTGAATTACGAAAAACGCATATAACATATTTAATTCTATAAGCTTAAAAACTAGGTAAAATGAGAAACATGTACATAGTTTATCACAGCTTCACCTTAAATGTGAAAAATCAAAAATCATCTATCAGTTTAAAATATCAGCCCTCTCTAATTATCTGTCTAAAGTGAAAGTGACTATTTGTCATTGTGAACACACTCAAGCACCACAACAAAATGTGACCTCTGTATTTAACCTATCACACGTGCACAGGTGGAGCAGTGGGAAGCTATCAACAGCACCCGGGGAGCAGTGTAGCAGGACGGTACCTTGCTCATGGGAACCTCAGTGGCGCAAGGGCTGGGCCTTGAACCTGCGACTTTCAGATCACAACGGCAGCATCCTAGCCACTAGGCCACTACTGCCCGTCTGACAATGATTTTAATTTTTTCCAGCCAATACAGATATGAGTCCAAGATCATCATGCATCCCCAGTTCTGGCTCTAGGACACTGCAGTGACAACAGTAATAAAAATCAATAAAGTAGAAGAAATTGTACTAAAGAATGTGAGATTTTAGGCCCACGTCAATGTTTTTTTTTATGTGCATATCTGTCAATGCATGCCTACGTGATTGTACAGTAAAATCTGCAGAAGCGTGTTCTCTGTTCAGGATGCCATTTAACCAGAGGCTCCCGCCCAAACTTGTGCATATATGACTGTGTGTAAATATTCCACAGGAACAGATAATATCTGTACAGATAAAAATCACAAAATCAAAGATTAGGTATTGATCTTTAATCCTCACTGTTAGCTTAAAAATAGTGCTTGAGCAAAAGTGTTTGCAGGGCACTACTGTAAAGTGGCTCCTCCATTGCAAGCACTGTCCATGCATATCAATCCCAGCATTTCAGTCATGGCTTCTGACACGAATTGCTAAGCAAAGGCGTCTTCACCTCCAGTGCTTTCTGCAGCTCTCAAAGCAGGCCTCCGCACCACAGCAATTTCCCTTTGTCTTCATCGTGCTATAAAGCTTTCAGGCAGACAGGATGGGTTTGATAGGCCTGTAGAAGCCTCGGGGTTTGGTTCAGTTCAGATCAATGACAGAGCACATCAATATAACCAGGAAGACTCTGGCGGCCTCTTCCAAGAAATGGCTCAAATAAATGCAGCCTGTTTCGAGAAGAATGGGCCAAAAGCCTAAAGTGACAAGACTCCTGCTACTGTAACCCCCCAAAATCTCCAATACACCACTTTAAACTTTGTCTGACGTCAGCTTCCCAAACCATTGACACGTGAGCCGTTTGGAGGGAAAAAAAATTACCAGTTACTCATTGATTAAAATGTTCTCAAATCAGCCATAACATTAACACCACCCGCCTAATATTGAGTAGGTCCCTCTTGCTGCTGAAATAGCCCTGAACGTGGTTCACTGTGAGTTCTGACCCCTTTATATCAGAGTCAGCTTTCGCTTTTTGAACCACAATATCTCCCATTATGACCAGGTCCGACGGGAGAGACTTTTTCACCATGCTCCTCAGTAAACCTTGGGCTAACAACTGCATATGGGAAGACTTTCTGTTTTGAAGATGATTTATATCTTTTTTTTAGTAAAAAGACCCACAATATATGAACAACAAATTAAACACACGAAATATGAATAACTGTACAAATACTGTACTGTACACACCACACAAATACACTGTATGTAGGTGCAGGCTGTGAAAAGCAACTAAACAAATACACTGTACAGATAACATCAGGTAGGTGCAAGCTGTTAAATACAATCACAGAACACTGGGAAATTTCTAATCTTACACTCAAACACAGGTGCTGTAGAGAACCCATACAGTAATACCAGTGCAAGAGGAATTGTGCAAATATTAATACTAATACTAAAGTGAGAGGCACATAATATGATCCAGGAGTGACAGGAACCAAGGTTTTCTTGCCCAGAGTGAAAAGATGTAGAGCAAACCTAATACAGCTTATGTCGTTATAAGCTTATGAGGTAGAGTTGTACACAAGAGAGAGAGTGGGGAGGTATCGTCAGGCCCAGAGATCCCTCCCACCCTGTCCCTGATGGGAGGAGTTAGAGTCTAATGGCTCTGGGTGTAACGTTTTTCTTCGGAAGTAAGCGTGAGTCTTGCAGCGATATTTTGAGTTTTATTTCTATCAAGCAAAAACAACAAAACCTAGAACTTGTATAAACACACACGTATTAACAAGGACATAGAAGTACTGACACAGGGGCAGTAGTGGCCTAGTGGTGAGGACCTTGCCCTTGGGAACTGAAGGTCACAGGTTCAGGTCCCAGCCCAGACACCACTGAAGTCCCCTTGAGTAAGGTACCGTCCTGCTACACTGCTCCCCAGGCGCTGCTGATAGCTGCCCGGTGCTCCACCTGTGCACTTGTGATGGGTTAAATACAGAGGTCACACTTCGTTGTGGTGCTTGAGTGTGTTCACAATGACAAATAGTCACTTTCATTTAGTAACAAAGACCAGACAAGGAGTATACCAAACACATGAACCTATATACTAACAAGAAACACAGCACACCTGGATATGGGCGGAGACGTGAAAGGAACACACCTGGGTCTAATAATGAAGGGGCAGGGCTAAGGAAGGGCACGTGGCTAGAGAAAACAAAACAACAAATAAGATCACATGGCAAATAGAAACAGACTAGAGTAACTGAACACTGAAGCATGACAATATTCAGACAAAACAAAGTTTTCGCTCACTTGTTGTGTGTCACGTGTTGGAAAAAGATCCATTATTGATGTTATATGTTAACAAAGCACTGCACATGTGATAGAAACGCTACACTATAAGTGAGAAAAAGAAGGAAAAACGCAAACGGAGCTCCAGAAATAGTTAGCATAATACGGCATACACACCCAAACCAATCCACACCATCCAGAATTAGTGATACAGTTGGTTAAGCTGAGTGAAATTGACTATTTGTCATTGTGAACACACCACAGCACACAGTGCACGAAATGTGACTTCTGCATTTAACCCATCCCACGTGCACAAGTGTGGGACGGTACACTGCTCAAGGGTACCTCAGTGGTTCCGGGCCAGGACTTGAACCTGTGACCTTCAGTTCACAAAGGCAAGGTCTCACCACTGCCCACAAAATGCGAAAGAATGCACTATGAACGATGGAGCTGACAGTTCTGCGCAGTGCTGCTGGATGTAAATATCTCTAATTTCTAGCTCGCTAATCAAATCAGAGGTATATAAACCATACATTTAATTTCTCTCTATGTGGAGTGTTATATAATTTACATTACAGAGCGATGTGTATGGGGGGAGGTGTACGGTGTGTACCAGAGACTACATTAAAGCGTTCGTACAGTCCTCAGGCTGTGTAAAAGGAGCTCTCTGCCAACTCCAACTGTGAACAGACCCCCACTCATTCCCCTGCCTCTGACCATTTGTTCTCTCCCTCCCCTCCCACACCACACACACACACTTTCTCTTTCGCACAGTCTCACGTGTTCTCCACCTTAGAGGCTGTTCACACTCCGCATCAGCCAGTGTTGTCGCCAATCGCATCAAACATCCTGGATGCACCGTGATGCAATTAAGGGTGGATCCCTCAAACCACATTCCAAAGTGCTCAGAGACAGATCCTGACCACATGCAACGGAAGTGTACAAGGAATGTGTTTTCTATCTCTGCCTGCAATCCAACTACCAGCAGGAGGAGACAAGAGTCATACCCGGGCCCAGGATCTCCCTGTATTCTAGACAGATGAAGACATTGAGACACAGTACAGAAGCAGAAATGGTGACAACTGGAGACTAGGGGTGGAAAGCAGAGCATCATTACAGTAATTCACTACATTTTACCTGTAAGGGTGATTTTTTGAGTAGAATTAAACAAAACTTTTAACAACATTTCCTTGAGTTCATTTGTGGTGAAGCACTTTTCCTTCATTGCTTTCACTTTGAAAAGCAGTTAAAGAGTTAAAACAAACATCCACATCAGATCATAAACCAATTAGAAGAAAGGTTGGTTGTTGTATCTCCATTTTTGGATTTTTTACATTTTTACAGAATTTGAAAACAACTGCTGCCATTTACACTGTGTCAAAATTTCACAATGAATGGAGCAAAAGTAACATTTCTAAATTACTGTTGAAAGTACATTTTACATTAACCTCTATTATAAGTTAAGAAGGAATTGTGCTGGTCTTGTAATGTTGCCATTTTGGAGATACAAGGTTTTCGTCTGGCAGCAACAATATGAAAGATTACGAGAGCCAATCCCAGCACAGCAGCTCCCAGGTCTGTTGTTCAGAGACGTCCAGTTTAATATAGCTAACGGCCAAATATATGCCCCCTGAAACCTGTGGAAACCTCAGTTCAGCTTCCACCCTGTGAATAACCAATTAAACTCAAGCTGCTGCGTGTGTGTATGTAAGGTAAATGCGAACAGACAGTAGTGCTGTTAGTAAAAATTGCATCATTAAGTGAGTAATCTTCTCAGAATTTTGGCTCCTACTCCAGATTTTTAAAGCCAAACCAAAAACAAACAAAAAAACAGACTAAACTAAATGATAAGCTATGAATAGCCGTTCAGGGATCCCAAGCCAATGAACAGAGAAGCTCCATATCCCCAATTTTTTCAGAATTTGAAAACAACTGCTGACATTTACATAGTGTCACAATTTCACGGTTCGTGGAGCAAAAGAAACGGTTCTAATTTTTATTTAAAAAGCAAATTTTACATCAGTCTCCATTACAAGTGCTCGGTTATAATAGAAGTTCAAGCATATTCTTCAATATGGTGAAGTATACACCAGCTGAACATACCATGATCTGTCCCAGGACTTCAGGCCTTCCCTTCACTAGTGATAGCTTATATTCCTATAGTTTTGTTTATATAGATTATATAGGTTCATATACATATACTATAGTAAAGTAAGGCAATATAGTCAAGTTGAGTCATTCCTCAGGCAGTAAGTAATTCATTTAGTCACTCTAACATGAGTTTTACCAGCTTCCCTGTGCTCGGTTCCTATAAATGATCCCTGCAGTAACTTTTATTTATCTCAGTAGCCATTTTCAGTACTCTTTCCAACTCTTCTGGGGACACTTGTTGGTGAAAAGTGTAGATGTCCAGCCAAAGTAAAGTACTGTGCAAAAAACGTAGGCCCCCTATAAAAAAATGATACATGGAAGCTGTTTAACTAAGCAGTGTTTTTTCTTTAATCAGTGCCCAATGGGAATAAACACAGCTAACAGTAAAACAGTAAACTATGATTTTATGTTTGACTTTACCGCCTTAAGAATTCCCAGAGCTCTCATATTAGATTCCCCATATTACTTGTAGTTTCTATCAAATCACTGGTTTGGGCTCAATCAGTTTCACACATCCATGCAGTGGATGGAGGCATGGAGAAAAAATCTGGAGCCAAGTGTTTGAAGTGTCTTCAAACCAGCTCACACAATATCAACTATATTTTTTACAAGCAAATCTTCATTTGTTTCACTGTTTTCCTGATTGCTTGCATTGATTTTAATGTTTACTTGGGTTTTTGCTGCAGAAGGAAACTCACTGCTGAGATTAATGGGTTTAAAGTTTTAACAAAGGGGACTAAGACTTCTGCACAGTACTGTATATCTAAACACGACCAGAAAATAAAATGCATATTAATTTAAGCAGCCTAAAGCTTCCACTAGCACAGCCACAGTTGATCTAGAGCATAACTGACAAGTTTTTCTTCACACCCCCAGTGTTTTAAGTGCAGTTGTATAGAGTTTTGAAAAGCCCAGTACATTTTAAACAAAAAAAATATTAACTTTACATTAAAAAAAGGCTTTTCTATGTAAAAGGATTAGCATCAGCTTGGGTAGAATCTTGGCTGACTAGCAGCTCTTAATCCAAACCTAGGTTACAGGTGTAGCAGGTTTTCTTTGTAGACTAGAAAGCACCGTGTCTGTCGCTCTGGGTAAGAGCATCTGCAAAATGCTGTAAAATGTAGATGTAAATGTAAAAGAAACAGCACAAAGCAAGAACAGTCCAAAAACTCCATTAGTGCTGATTACAGAGGCAAGACAAAACTGGACTAATACTAAAATGAGGTTATTAATTCAACACATTTCAGTCAGTCAAATCTCAGTGAAGAACTCGCCCTTGTTTTGGTCAAATTCCCTTTTAAAACGAGTGGAAAAATAGCTCAAAGCAAAAAAGTGTGGTTGCTAGTCCTAATTTGGGATGCACTGCTCTTATTTTGTTAATTGTAGGTCTCTCAAACTGGGTTTCCATGTCATACACAAGTGCACCACCCACAGCTCTGCAAGACGCCGACTCGCTCTCCCTTCCTCCGTGAAACTGCCACTGAATCTCACGGACCAGTTCTGACCATGAGCCGCACGGGGGGCTTTCCACTCAAATGAACATGTTCTTTCACTGTGTGTTAAAAACTGCAGGGAAAAAGATGGACTGCTTATGTATCAGAGGGGAAACAGGAGTAGCGGTGATTTTCTGCAGGCTGCCGTCTCTCCCAGCAGATGTCGGTATACCCTGAACTGCAGTGCTCACGAACGGAGAACTGCACTACCCATAAGCCTTTTCCCACTCATCCGCAAAAGCACATCCAGCACATACCCGGCCAGTATTTCACATGGATTAAGACACATTAAACAATGTAAAGCATGAAGCCAGAACATCCTGCACCCATATTACTGTGATGCCTTACACTGGATGACATGACTGCATGTGAACGTGTGTGAGATGTGCTGTATATATGGGCTGGATGAGCACGAGGAAAGAGAGAGAGAGACTGGAAGAACGCTCAGGGCTAGCAGAGTGTTATCCACGGGTTGTCTGACAGCTGTGTAACAACATGCCCCCTTGGCTGATAGGGCAGTGGTGACATCATCTGTGTCTTATTACACACTGAATCCAACAGTGCAGGACCTTCTGACCATGGAGATTACCAGGCGGCTCTTAGCCTTAACGTAAAAGGCTGAGGACACTGAAGCGCAAGACAGAAAGCATGCAACGTGATCAACCCCCCTTCGTTAACATGGCACATGCATCCCGTTCACAACAACAGACTGGTCACTGCATCCTCTACACCGCAGACAAAGCATGGTCACTCATCCTGTTCCTGGCCATGTTATAACAACATGGCACTGATAAACAGCTGGAGACAAAAGAGGCTCGATGCTCTTTCAGGGATACTGTTCTACCAGGACAGGATTGGCTTATGACTGGAAGAAACTCCATCACCCTGATTTATTCATTTCCTCTTCACGACGGATGAATTTTACAGGCGTTGTTAAATACTGTTGGAGAGAGAAGTCCGTTTATTTGGGTTTTTTTTAAAGAACATCCCAGATTTGAGAACACTGTGGGGGCACTGTCTAGGGGTGTAGCAATGAATCGACCTGTATCAATGCATTGACCAAAATAGCTCACGATCCGATGTATCGATAAACACATTAAAAATGATTTATTCCACAATTAATTTTACATTATTTTATTCATAAAATATTCCAATTATAATGTGTTTGCATGTGTAAGTTCATGGAAATGTAGAAGAGTGTTTTAAATAAAATATTTCATACTCACAGTAGACCCCAGTCTTGCACCAAATCAAACAAATTGCATCGAATGCAATTGCACAGATGTATCAGAACGTGGCTAAAACAATCAGGTCAGATCAAATCTTTGATCAACCGTTTCAGCAATGACATCTAAATGGAGCTCCCACTTTATCCACTGTTAAAGCTTTCACCTTGATGTCAGGACATTAACAGTTTGGATCCTGCAAACAGCATAACTGGTCATGTTTATCTAGTAAGACACAACTAGAACTACTAGAGATGGACTGATACTACTTATTCCCCTCCAATACGACACCTGATTCAAAATTATCTGCTAAGTGTTTTTTAGGTAAAATCAATTTTCTGTATCACAAAAAAAGCATATGGATCAAATATTTAAATAGTGATTGATATAAATTGAGTTAAAGCAACTATCATATTTAGATGGTATATTTCCTCTGATTTTAAGACAAACGCCATCACCCAACTCCCCTCAGAGCATGTTAATCTACATTTTGAACACTTAACTGGACAGGCTATTTCAGAGCCCACTGTCAGGTCCTTCTAAGCTGGACAACACTGCAGTGTGGAAAAACACTCCCCTAAGTACTTTTCATGGCATTGTAGGAAATACAGTGCTGGGGCTCAATTCTGGGAGTCAAAAGCACTTCCTATATGCAAATCTCTGGCAATACATACAACTCAAAACAAGAGCCAATGCATGTATAGCTCACATTAATAAAACATCTCAAACTGGTATAAAATACTCTGGCTGATCAAGTTACAATAAAGTCCCAAGCAAAGAATCCCTTGATATGTAACTCTTGTATCAAATAATAATAAATAAATAAGTAGTTCGTAATTTTTGGGGAAACATTTGCATCTTAATGATTGTTTATGTCAGGTAAAGCAATATAGCATGACTGCAATGGAAAATAAGGCTCTGATTAATTTTCCATACATTGTCCCTTGAGACACAACCAGTCATAAAGTGCTTGCCATTTTTGACCTAATTGGCCACTAGAGAGTGAAATGAAAGGAGGCCAATTACACAATATCTATCCCATCACTGTGGTACCCAGGATCAGAGGCCCAAGTCAATGGAGCCATGGGAGCTACCATAACACTCACAAAACAGTTCATGCTCATGGGTTGGGATGCGTAAGCATGGCCAGAATAAGACGGATGACATCTGAGCTGCTAAATTATAGTGAGAATGTGTCAGAAGTCATTGAACAAATACGAAGTAGGGGAGTACAGATTAGGATTCTGATGCCTGCAGACAATTTTTTGGTTTGCAGGCTTTTTTTTTTGGTTCAAGCAGCAGAAAACTGAGACAATGACATTGTTTATTCGCCTGTTACCCAAAGTTCACGTTATGGGGTAAATATCCTTACATTGAAGAAAGAGACTGCTGGGTAGGCCTTTCACATGCACGGACCCGAATGCAGAACAATCAAATGCACAAATGATAACATAGAACAGACAAAATTAAAAGGAAATAAATGGAGCAAATCTAGCGAATCTATTACAGAAAACATGTAGCGCATTGATTTACTTCTAAAGCCAGAAACAAGATACACAGCTGCATTTGCTCTATCCTATACATTTAAGGTAAAAGTGCAGACTCATGCTAAGGGATTAACTCACATTCGCAGGCAGAGAGGATCTGCAAGGCCATCGTTTCTTATCGCCAACATTAAGCACAGCCGGGCTGCAGGCTTCCACCGCTGCACAGGGTTACCGCAGAGAGGCCTAGCTCCACCGAAGCAGAACACAGCCAAGGCTCCCTCCATCTATCCACTCCTCGCATGCAGCTATCTCCCCCACACATCAGAATCCTGCAGTCAGTACAAGGGCCTGTGCACGCAGCTCTGTGACAGGGCCCATTATGAGCTCGCCGTGTGCCATTGGACCAGACCTGTCCTCGTATAGAAGCCATTGGTCTAGAGAGTGGACGGGGGGCAGGGCAGATGAACGATGATGATTTGAGACTCAGGAATCGAGAATGCATGGATGCTCTTGAGGAACAGAGGGGCTTGCCGTTCCTTTCTCTATAAGGTTTAGAGTGGAATTGAAAATGAATGAAAGGGGGAAGACCAACTTAAGATTGAATCCACCTAAAAGGAAATTTAAAGGGTACATAGCCTCCTTTGGACAGCAAGCCTGATGACTTTTTAATTGCAATAATTATAATATTCATATTTGTGGGCTGAAGGCTTTGATCGTTAAACAGCCAAATAAATTTGAAAACGCATTAAGCAGCTCATGTAATGAAAGCAGGGATGGCTTTTTGCTTCTGGCACTCGGTCATTTGCATAATGACACCAAGACGTCCCAGATATTTCTGTCTCTTGCAGCTGTCAATAACACAGAAGGACATATCAAACCCACAAGCCACTGCTTATTTAACGATGCCCAAAACGCAGTAAAAAAATATGGCTGGATCCCCCTGAAGTCCTTCATAGAAAGGACTTCTCCATGAGGAAACCCCTTGGAGGGCAATTACATCTTCTGTTTACACTGGGTAGGCATGCTAAAATTAGCCATGCCGCGTGAGCGCTGGGGTGTTGTTCAAACATATGGGGGTCAATTTGCATAACGCAATCTTATGCATAAGCTGGTCAGCGGACTCTTTCTTTCAGAAAGCAAGCTCAACGGCTGGCCTGGAGAAGCAGCCCCAGGAAGCAAGATCAATATGGTGTAAGGCTAAAATCTGAGCAGATCAATAAATCACTGCTCAACCTCATCCACCGGGGTGAGCGTAATGCGGTCGAAAAAAGCACCCAGGGGGAAAAGGCCTTAAAGGTACAATCAGGAATTTGGAACAATTGTTAATGTCACGTTGGCATTTATACAATACCACTGATACCTTTTAGATAGGTCCACTTAGTCAGTACAGCTACTACACACCACAAGACAGAGTGGACTTAATGCAGAGCTCTGTCCTCTACAACCAGTAAAGACCGGTTTAGGTTTAGGAATGTTGTGCTGTATTTTTTTAGCAACTGCATCTTGTCTCCAGAGCTTGGCCTATGAAATTTCTGGGAATTTACCAATCTCTGTGCTGCCTCCAACTTTTTTTATTGTAAGAACACCCTTTCATTTTCTTGCCCCATAATCACTGGCTGCAGCTTTTCATTTGCATAGCCATAAAGAAGCCAACAGAAGTGAACGTCATATTCCACATGATCTTAAATGCCCTGTTCTGATTGGCTGTAAACGTAGGGAGGAGTCTGGAGTAGGACACTGGAAGCAGAAGCACAAGCTGTAACCTTTCAACAGCTGCTACATTTGCTACAACAACATTCTGCTACAGAGCCTGTGCAGTAACAACACTCCTCATAACGTCAACATAAGTAAGTGCGCTGAACTACCGGCTGAATGATCATATTTAAATGTGATAATCATGCACCATGGATGACATAATGACTATGTATGTAGGTTAATGCCAATATTTGAACAATATACAATCTGCCAGTTAAATATATATATATATATATATATATATATATATGCAGTTATTCTGATATTGCACATTCCTAATCACAGCTGTGCTCAATTCAAAACAGCTTTTTCTGCAGTTTTGCTTGCCTGTATGGATCGGGCAATGAACACCGTGTTTTGACACTTTTCAATGATAAGAGCCCTACAATACACTTCACTGTGTCTATGAAGTAGCTCCTTTACTGTGCTACACCACATTGACCTCCTTGTTGACCTTCCCTGAAGGCTAAGCTAGGGTTGACAGGCATCAGGGGAGCTTTATCATGGCACCAATGTAAGGGATGGGATTCAGACTTGCTCAGGGTGATGCTGCCTGCAAGATAAATGCTCAAATAGAGCACTGACAAGCAATACACACATTATTTTTTACACAAAATCATGACACTTCTAATAGCTAATAAACCTTATATGGTTTATAACTTTCAAAAAGGTTAGTGCTCACAAGGACACCCCCTTAACAATCTGTGTATGTGCTAAAGAACAGTAATATTGTTCTTCTTAGCGCTTTTATGACTGATCAGTTAATCAAAGCTGAAATTTCTGGGGCTTATGGAGAAGGTGGTATTTCCACTGGGCCCAAGCCACCAGTCTATTCAGCCCTCAGATTAGGCTGACAGTGGGGCACTATTGTTTGGGTTTTGAGAGCACTTCCGATCGAGAGGTCCATGTGAAGCAGCCTAATCTGCAATCTGTCTGGAGCTGCCTCGCAGCTTCACAGTATGGCGAGGGTCAACAGGCTGTCCAAACACAGCCATGGCCCTGCCTAAAGACAACAGACCTACAACAACAGCAGGTCCAGGCTGGGCTTAGCTCCTAGGCCACTGCCTCCAATGCATGAATGAAAAACCCCGGGTCGAAGCCAGATGTGAACTAAACTGTCTCATCAAGTAATAATCAGATAACTAGTCACTTGCATTTGATGGCAATTTTAACAAATGAACAAGGCTGAGTAAGACCACCTATATCAGTCTACAAACATTTTTTTTCAGACACCTCATTCCTGAACTAAAAGGAATGTGGGTCATTTTGATGGAAAATCATCACTGACAGTGGTTTTTAGTAAGACTCTAGCTGCCATGTACACTAAGGAGCAATTCTACCCTCTCAGGGCTCGGGGTCCCCACATCACTCAGTATGATGCTAAACAGTTTGGGTTTCTGTTATCTGACATAAGGTAGCTTCATGCGTCTTCAAGGAAGTGTGTCCCTTCACCCTCCCAGTACTGGTGTTGTACTGTGATGTGCAGGTCCTAGCTAGTGGGTAGAACTGAATGGGACTAACTTGGGGAGATGACTGCAACATGACTGTGGGGATTCACTTTCCTTCAGCCACGAGAACATTAGTGACGTCAGGTACTGATGTTTAGTAATAAGGCCTTTTGGCGTTGATGTGAGGGCCCTGTGCAGGCGAGTCAAGATCGTCCCCACCAACCTCAGCAAATAATTTCTTCTTCAACACCACTTTGTACACAGAGGAACGGCTATGCTGATATGCTAATGAAGTTTGTAAGATACAGCACTAACATTTTGCTTCAATGGAACTAAGAGTCCAGCACCACTAAAAATCGGCAAACTAGATTTACCCCTTAAACTGGCAAATGATGAAGCATGATTCACTACTCCAGAGTCCACAGGAGGTGCTTTACACCACTCCAGCTGGTGCTTGGTTTTGCATGGTGACCCTAGGCTTATCTGCAGCCAATCAACCATTCAAGCAAGCCATAATGCTCTCAATTAACAGTTCACGTTGCTTCCAGAAGAGGTTTTGAACTTGTCAGTGAGTGTTCCAGGGACAGGCAATGTTTAGGCTAGGTGCTTCAGCACTCAGTGTCCCAGTGTGCTTGTGTGGCCCAACTGCTTCATGGCGGAGTTCTGTTCCTTAGACATCTCCATTTAAAAATAATGGCATTTACAGCTGATTGAGGCAGCTCAACCAGGGCTGAAATCCGACAAGCTGATCTGTTGAAAAGGTGTCATTAGAAGGCAGTGCCACACTCAAAGTCACTGACATCTTCACAATAAGCCATTCTACTAAAAAAGATTTTTTTTTATTGAAATCAAACATTAGGCTTGATTTAATGCATCTGTCAGAAATGGTTGTGGTTGAAACAGTTGAACCCACTAATTAGAAGGGTTGAAATATTTTAGCCTTGTAGTGTGTCTCAGGGTCTCAGTCCAACACAATGGCTTCAAACATTTCACAAGTGTCACGACAGGGATTTTGAAAGAGAATTAAACTGAAGTTTTATCACACTTCAGAGCGAAATGCACTTCTTTCTCCTTGGACTTGCAGACAGTCCTAGAATCGCTCTAATAATGACGCAAGATTATAGCAGATATGAACACACTGAATAGTCCAGAGGCTGTCTGTTGTCTGAGTGGGCAGGCATTGTGCTAGTTCCACCACCAGTTCTCACCATAATGATCACCATAATCAGATCAAAAGCTTCTTCACACATTTACTGTTACCATTTGCTCACTCCGGAAGCTGCTGACGTCTGACGATGTTTCACTTAGCTTCTGCCCCAACAAAGTGTTTCATTATTTGCCTGGGTCTTCCAAAGCATCTCTAAACAGCTTCTGTCACCTGCTTAAGGAGCCCTCCAGACACAAGCCAGACACTTAAAGGTTTTTTCCTGAAAGAAATGCTCTGCTGCTTTCAGGCCTGGCCCAGACCAGGCCAGCGGCTTTGGCGGTCTGATTGGCAGTGACGGTCTGGCAAAGGGCTTTGGCAACATACAAAAAGACCTCCTCTAGAGCGCTTCTTTGTCTGAATGTTCTCCCTCTGGCTCAGAGAGACCAGCCAGCCAGGGCAAAGCTCAGCAAGAGCACAACACACTTCAGTCTCCAATTAGAGAAGGGCCTTAACGCTGCTGGGAATGAAGCAGAAGCTGTCACTGGTTTGTCCATGTACTGTCAGTATTTGCATCTCTTTATTTATTAGGATTTCCAGCTGCAACTAATAGATTAGATTCCAGTCTATATTAACATATGTTAACCCACAGATGATTTATTTGCTTATTATAGTGCTTTAAATTTGACTTAAAAGGACCATGTGATTATTTGTGCTGAAGCTCAACGTTCTTTAGTTTGGTAATCATCAAGAAAAGAAAACAGGTCTGAGTTCAAGTGGCGCCACCAAAAAAGTGGTAGAGATAAGGTATAAATTAAGAAAGAATAATGATAAAGTGTCTTGCACCTGAATACTTTTCAACAAGCTTACCTAACTGCTTTTGCATTCAGCATCACTGATGGGAATTTGCACAGCTAATTGAAATTCTCCATGCAGCTCAAAGAGTGTGGAGATAAACGGTAATTCTCACTTAACTGGCATGGACAGAAAAAGCATGCAAATCAAATCTGAAATATTCACACAGTTCAAGACATTTATATAAGAATATCCATAAAAATATCCATGACAAAATGATATGCTGGACCAATGACACACATATATATGTCACAAGACACTTTAATATTGTTTTTTATTTATTTATACCTTATCACTACAACTTTTTTAGTGGTAATCCACTCAAAGTCAGGCCTGTTTTTTTATTTCATGCTGATTGCAGAACTAAAGAACGCTGAGCTTCATTACAGATGATCACATGGTCCATGTGATCAAATTTAAATCACTGTGCTTCTTTAAATAATGCGCAAAGATTGGCAACAGACATATCTGAATAAAATGGACATTCCTTATGAAAACATTGTTCCCTGTGAGCTCAATGATAAACAATGTATTTGCAGGTCATTATAAAGCTGTCAGTACTTTCTCCACAAGTGGGAACACTCAAGTAGCTTTAGAGAACATCTCTGAAATTGAGAAAACCCACACCAGCAGGATCTCACTAATGCATGTACAACAATCAGCCATAATATTTAAACCACTAGTCCAAGTACTTCTCCCTGCCACCAAAACAGCTCTGACACCTTTCTATCAGAGCCAGCATTCACTTTGTATCCCACAGTAGCTCTGGGATCAAACCAAATGAGCTCACCTTTTCTCCCATGGGTGCCCATGACCCTGTCACTGATTCCCCAGTTGTGCTTTCTTGGATAACTTTTGGTAGGTACTAACTACTACATACCTGAAACACTCTTGCTGTTTTGGACTCATCGAGCCATCACACTAAGGCCCTTATCTTGCTTTTCTTCAATTGCAAGAACTGAGTGTTCACTTGCTGCTTAATATATCCCACCGTCCAGAGAGGTGCCATTGTAATGAAATAACCATACAGTCAATGTTATTCTTTTAACCTGTAAGTGGTGTTAATGTTATGGCTGATCACTTATCAAACACTTATCACTGCTACAGTGCAAAGGACTGTATTACTGTGCTGCACATTCTGCATGGCATTGCTTGGCTATGGCATCCCGCTTTCCGAACCTGGCACTGTCAAATCTTCGTCATATGGTCCAGTCACTCACCTGTGTGTCCAGCTAAATCAAGCTTGGGTTCACACTTTGGATGAGAGCAATCTGCAAGAAAGAGAGAGAGAGAGAGAGGCGGATGAATACAAAGGAGGCTCAGTCCCCCTTGAGATGAGGGAGTTTCTTAAAGCACTTTGATGTGGGGCTCTGAGCACGCCAAGAGCTTTAACAGCATAAGACATGTGGCATAACACAGTCTTCCACATGTTAGAGAACTTGTCCTGCTGGTCGGACAAAGCTCCGCAGTTCAAAGCTACTCTGTGATCGTGCAGGGTGAGGGGGACCAGCAGGGAGTCAGGTTGAGGTCACCTTAGAAGAAAATGTATAGCAAATCTCAAACTGGGTCATAACTTACCCCTGTATATAGAAGAGTGCCTCTGCACAATGAGAAAACTGTGGCATGTCTAGGGCTGCCCTTGACTAAAGAATTTTCCTAGACAACTAGTAATCATCAGAGGTGTAACAATGTCCAAAATAACACACGATCTGATGCATCCATGTGACATAAAAATCAATGTGTGTATTTTCTGCAGTGTTTTGTACTGAGATGTTGCTTTTGCTTATGACAACACTGCTGTATTTGACCTTTATAATAAAAAGCTCATTTTATAGTGTGTAGGAATGTGTGAGATCATAGATATGTAGCAGATTTTGTCAAATTTCATAATATTTCACACCCAGACCCCAGTTTTGAACCGAATCAAATGAATCACATTGCTGTAAATTTTAAAGTATCAAAAATGTATCGAAATGTTAAAATAATCAGATCAGATTGTGATGAAACCTGTGTTTTACATTAGTAATGTTATCATTAGTTCTAGAAATAGTATCTAGAAATCAAGTAATCATTTCATGTTTATGATAATAATTAAAATTTTTAAAGAAATATTTTGGGGAATCCTTTTTTTGAGTTAGGACTGCACAATAGATCATCTGTTAATTATTATCGTGATATAAGTCTTTGCAATACAGATACTGCAGATGGCTCCAATGTTCAAATAAGCCTCTAACCAATGACAGTGTTTCTGACTGGGGGGACCAATCACCGCTGGTGATACTGTGTGTTTAGGTGAATTGCTGTAATCCAACAAAAGTTAAATGACTTTGGTCTTTAACTATTAAAGACCCTGTTTGCCTGAGGTGTTCTTAAAGGGCCCATATTCAACATTTTCCTCCTGTTTATGTTTTTTTTTCTATTACATTTGTGTGGATTTGTAAAATCAGCATTCATTCTTACACAACCCTCTGATAAATCATTAGAATGAACAGACTGTGCCTTTAAGACTGATATATGGACATTAGCTCTTTATGATTGGCTGCAGTTTATTCAGAAGACAGCAAGGGGGCTAAAACACTATAGAACTTCAGTGTGAATGCTGTAGGCTGAACAAGAAGATACATGTAAATGTCATAAAAAACTGTGATTTAAAAATGGGAAGCTACATTTCCAGGGGAACAGTTACACACATCAAGCCTTTTAACTGAAGAAAAATCATTTGGTCCCTTGAATATATTGAAAGGGATTGCGATTACAATATGAAGTGGTCAAAATGTGCATGTGTCTATAACTTTACATCTGTGATGCACTTCTGTTTTTGATCCTCAACACAGCGACATGCGTAGATTTCTTTCATGTGACTGTTAATTGGTTTCATTTTTCTGCAAGTGTTCTGCTTCTTTGGTAGGCTGCATCTTTAAAACTGGGCAGACAAAACTCTCTGCTTCTGAAATACTCCTGATAGCGAATGAAGCCTTGCGGAAGATGGAACAAAACCAAAAAATGGCATAGACCCATGTCTGGTGGAATCCCAGTGCAACCCTTTAACGACAAGACACAGTCGCCGGTGGAGTCTGGATGGGGTTATAGAGGCTGTGTCATATTGAATTGTGCATAATATACTGGCACTATTTCTTCTCATAATAAGAATTTGAGATACTGACGATGTGTTCACATTCTCGCCACAGTGCTGTGCATCTCATCACCTCACATATTTACACGACGTAATGAATATTTAAAAAAAAAAGATTTTACAACATTTAATTTTACAAAATCCTGTGAGTATTAGGCCTGGTCCACACAGGCGTTCAAATCTTGTATAAGTGAACGTGTTCTGAGCGACTAAGGCATTTGAGCTGCGGTTTGTAGCGGCGGTTGATTGGCTTGAATATGACGCTACATTCGCATTCGTTTGCCTCTGTTGAACCAACCTGCAGCCCAGACTGTAACTCTGTGTGTTCACCTGTGGGAGCAGTAATCAGTGTTTTTTAAATCTGTGAGGTTTGAGCTTCATCCTGCACTGTATTAGTGAAATATGGATCGGTTGCTTTACTTAAACATAAACCTTGACATCATCGTGTTAAAAATCCTCCTGATATGGCAAAAATATCATCGCTGCTACTGGGATCACACTCTGACTGAAGAATCATGGGAAGGCTGTATTCCTCCAGAGCTAAACTAACGCCATGTAAACGTAATGAAGACGTCACGGCAAGAAAAGGCCGGACATAACTTTTTTTTGCCATCCGAATGCTCAGCCGACCGAACGCAAGCCCCGAAAGCCCGTGTGGACGCTCTGATTCGCTCCATTGTGCAGAAAAACATTGCTGTTTGATCTGCACATGATGCCAGGAAAACGCTTAATTCTGATGTCCGTGTGGACAGGGCCTTAGTGATTCACTGGAATTTTTATTTGGGAATAAAAATTCTATTTTGTATTTAGTATGTGATGGTCGGGATTAAGTTTAACTTCTTTGGATCAAGGTGTGTGTTTGTACAGCTCAAAGAAAAGCCAAAAAATAATGCTGAACCAATGAAAACTAGGTCGACTAAGAGTCCTCTCATTGACTAATGGTTGGCCGACTCTAATGGAGAAGCCATTAATAATCATAGGTAAAACAGACCCAGTTTCCTTCTCACATTGTTTCACAAAGTGCTCTGTAAGTGGAACTTTCAGAAAACAGTTTATACAAGGCTTAAAGTCTGGGAGGCCGGCACCTAAACATAAACTGAAGGGGAAAGAAGCGTAGATCCAAGTCCAGCTGAGCCACTGTGCTGCGGAACTGGCCACGCGGTATTCTGACAAACATCCTCAACCCAGAACAAATAGTGATGTCCAAACAAAGTGAGGTCTGAAAAAGTAAATGTGTGTGTAAATCCTGTTGAACAGCTGTTCCATGGACACCAACACACAGCTTCCAGCTGCAGACAAACCACTGCAGTTCAAGAGTGTGGCTTTTTTTCAATCAGCCTCTGCTTCCATTCATCAAAAGCCTCTGTACATAAAAGGACTTCTAAACTGTTCCACGTGATGCATCATTTTCTTTCTTATAGCAAAAGAGACCACCAGCGGACTAGCATATGGCTCTGTCTCCTCCTCTAGTGTGTGTAGTTTCAGTCCACTCAGAGACATGGGGTTACCCAACTGTAGACTCGAAAAGATGCACTCTAGGGCTGTGTGGTTTGAAAAAAATATCGATATCGCAAATATACTGTTACATATTGAGACTGTGATGTCATTCACTACTTTAAAGAGCCCACATCATCACTTTTCTGCAATTAAAAAAGTGTGTAAATGTTGTTAATGTATCAAAATGTATCTTCATTCCATTCAACCCCCTGCCTCTGTCCATGTATGTGAACTAAGCTGCCAAAACAGCCCATTTGCGAATGAACGTTTTTGTGATGTCACAAAAAAACTACACCTTTAAGTATACGTCTTTTTACGTAGCCTACAGCAGTGTAATGGCTAAAGACTGGCCAAAATAATCTAAGATTGCAGGATCGCATGAATCAGTACATCCAAACACATCAAACACTGATCACCCTGTCAAAAACACTGTGATTGGTTACAGGCTTATTTGCATATTGCAGCCTTACTGTGTGAGAGCAGTATTGCAGAAACACCATCATGGCGAAAATGATTAACAGGCGATACACTGTCCAGCCCTAGTGCACTCAATACACGTGCGGCCTCTCTGCTATCGTGGTGCTCTATGGTATAATCTGGGTTTGAGTGTCCAAACGGCCAATCCTGCACCTACTCTTATTACAGACGGGGTCTGACCGTGACCGATAAGGTGCCACTGAACCATGGCACGGCACCCCGCTACGGACTCCAGAGCTTTCACCCGAAACCTACAGGCCGTCATCCCCAATAGACAAGCATCTTTACTGATCTGGGACTGGCCACTTCAGTGCTAATGGGGCCGATATCAGCCTTGATCAGAAGAGGCTTTTACGGTCGACTGCTCCCTGTTCAGCTGGCACAATGCTCTTGTCCACAACCCCAGGTGGTGCCGGCAGGGCCACAGGAATGAGTGATTTACCTCAGCCAATTTCCATCCAAATGGAACTGCTTCAGATTTATGCTGACGTATAACTTTATCACCAGTGCACACGCACAGAGGCCCATCCCTGATAAACAACACACACACACAGACATAATATTCACAGCACTAGTGGTGGGAGGTTCTATTTTTGACCAGCACTCAGAACAGAAAAGAAGAAAGTGCACCCAAAGAAATCAAAAATTGCTTTTAGATGGTGTGTCTAACAGCTGCTGTAGAGTCAGGGTATAAAGCACACACAAGTTTCACCACGAATCAGATTGTTGCAGATTATTACCATCCAGTCATTATCAATCAAACTTGCAGTGATGGGATTCGGTTTAACGCAATTTAGCTGATTTGGTTCAATACTGGGGCCAGCAGTCAGTATGAAATATGATTAAAATTTCATATAATCTGATACATTTCCATCAACTCACACATTCAAACCCATTATAATGTGAACATTTTATTATTAAAGGGCAAATGCAGCAGTGTAGTCATAAGCAAAAGCAGCTGCAAAACACTGCACACAGTAGAATGAAGTAAATTCATTGTGGAGTGAAAACACACAATGATTTTTAGGTCACATCAATACATCAGATCATGCAATATTTTGTTCAGTGCATTAATACAGATCGATTCATCATCATACCCCTACTGTAAAGAAAATATTCTCATGTCATATCTGTCATATGACTTCGGCATGTAGCAACCAATAATGTAATACCCCCCAGTAATGTAATACTTCCCCATAACCTAACAAATCTGGCCATTTTAAATGTAATAAGGCCAATAACATAATGACTTGCTAACAACGTAATACGTTTTGGAGCCAATAACATAACATTTTGCCAGTAATGTAATAAGTTATTACGTTATTGGCTGGTTATTAGGTTATTGACCTAGCATTAAAAAATCTTTTGAAAAATGTGATATGTTATAAGCAAGTATTATATTACTTATATTTCACACCTATAGCTGGTTTGCTACAAACCATAGTGGGCAGTGGTGGCCTAGTGGTTAAAATCCTAGTCCGGGCACCACGGAGATGCCCTTGAGCAAGGTACCGTCCCACTACACTGCTCCCCGGGGTGCTGTGGATAGCTGCCCGCTACTCCCCAAGTTGAATGCAGAGGTCATTTCGTTTTGGTGTGCGAGTGTGTTTAATATGACAAATAGTCACTTTCACTTCAACCACGTGAGAGCGTTCACTCTGCTTATTGGTCAGATGTGTCTACAAGAAGAAGCTCCTGTATTAATCATTTATTGCCACCTTTTTAAACTGTGACTGTTTTTTGTCTCTTTTTGTTGTTTGCTTCCATTATTTTTTAGATATCCAAGAAGTATAGGTTCCTCTTCTTAGTCTTGGTTTCTCCCAAGGTTTCTTCCTCCAGCTTAAGGATTTTTTCTTCACCTCTGTCACCTTTGGCTTGCTCATTAGGAGCTCGGACCTGTATTCTGTCAAGCTGCTTTGTAAAGCACTATAGAAATATAACTGAACAGCAGAACTGGCATTTGCTCCTAACGGCAGTGATGATTCAGGTGATATAGCAGCAGAGTGCTAAACACCTTAAAGCACTACGCTGCTTCAAGACGTCCTGCAGACGACTGAACAGAACGAGAGATACTGAGCATGTTAAAATGAAGGCCTGACAGGTTAACAGCCTTTCCACACCATGTTCAACGATGGCGGCGTGTTCCACACACAGAGGCCCTGCACTCACTGTCTCAGCACAAGAGCTGAAAGGTCTACAGCGGCTTGTGTCCACAGATCAGAAGATCGTCCGGGTGCAGCTTCCAGCTCTGGAGGACGTTTACATCAACAGTGTTTTTGGGAAGCATCCAGAATCTGCATGGACCTCATACACCCATCTGAACTTCTCCCATCAGGCAAACGCTACAGAATCTTTCGTGCACGAACATCGAGCCTCAGAGACCAGTCCAAGAGCTATAAACGCACTTAATCAGTCAGTGAAGTGCTCCCAGTAGTGCTGTACAATCATAATGATATCACTGCAAACTTTGCACTATAACCGTAACACTGCACTTTAAGTCATTATATGAAACGTTTGGACTATATGAACACTGTATTAATGTCTTTTATAGTGTATTTCAGTTCTGATCGTGTTATTTACCTTTACAGGGAGATTATTTTACTCTTTTTTACAATGGGAAGTTGTATATGTTCTAATAAAGGAATTCAGTTTAATTCAGTTCAATCTGTTCAAACCACAAATGAACTGGACCAAAACCACCTCCTCTAAAGGGTCTTGGTACAGTTGCTTTAGACTTGAGTGTGATATCTGCCCATACAAACAAATGCAAAGAGTCAAACACACAAGAGATTGATTCAAAGGCTGCGGGTGTGAAAGCACATTTAGTCTCAAATCTAATGACCTGAGAATTGACACTACGGAATCAATGAATGAAGCAATTAAACAAACGATGAATCAACAGATTCTTTTCATGCATTTTTTTTTTCTCTGGAGACACTTTGCTTGACTTGACTGTACTGACTCAAGACTTGAAACTTGCTTGTACTGACTCAGGAATTAACTTAAGGAATTACACACGTGGACAAAATTGTTGGTACCCTTCAGTCAATGAAAGAAAAACTCACAATGGTCACAGAAATAACT
>JBBPDA010000009.1:24091531-24116912 GCA_037974385.1 Arnoldichthys spilopterus
TTAAATGCAGAGGTCACATTTCGTTGTGGTGCTTGAGTGTGTTCACAATGACAAAGAGTCACTTTCACTTCACTTTTCAGATATTCAAAATATTTATATATATTCATGTCCTATCTCTTGTCAAAAGTGTTTAAATAAAACAGCTTTTATTTGCATTGAAGACATCACAACCCCTTGCTCATCTCACTATTGCTGTAAAGAAATGAGATTAGGTCATTTTTAGGACATTTTTCAAATCTTACAAATCTTAATGACTTCACTTACATCGCAACAATTAAATTATGCAGACATGTTGAAACATTGTTGAATTCCCCTTTAAGAGCTCCTGCTTTGGTGCTGATTTGGTCAACAAGAATCATTTTTTCTGTATCTGTGAAACATATTACTGGTTTTATTCATTTCCCTGCCCACTGGTGCATAGGGGCATGATTATTTCAGATACATTTCATGCAGGGCAGAAGGCACTAGATTTTGATGAAAGATTACATGGACTTTTAAATTATGCAATGAAATGATTCTTTATATGAACAGGGACATGAATTAACTCAATAAAATAGATGACTGCTAATGTGTAACCATGTGTAAATCCACTTTACTCCCTAGAATTCCCTAGTGTGTTTTTCAAGTACTCATTTAAGTCCTATGCAGCAACATCACAACACATCTCACTTGTTTTTCATCTTTCAGCAAAAGTTGAAGGAAGAGCGGGAGGCAAAACGAGCACAGCTGGACGGCAGACATGACTACGTGCTTAGTATTGTGGCTTCCTGCACAGGACTGGAGAAGGCTGAAGTGGAAGAAGCCATTTTGGAAGGCACACAGGTGGGCATTGCGTAACATGATGATAACTGTGCTAAACATGAGACATATATTGAGATGGGGGAATTTTTGTTCAGTCCAAGAAGGCAACAGTGTCTGAAACTCTCAATCTGCTCTTTCAGATTGAGCGAATGGAGCAGTTCTTTATTGTCGATGGCCTTCCACACCTTATGTTTTACTTCCAAGAAATGGAGCCAACGGAGTCAGGTCAGTGAAAGTGACTATGTGAACACAATCCCATCACACACACCACAATGAAATGTCACCTCTCCATTTAACCCAGCCACACATGAAGCAGCAGGTAGCTATCAACAGTGCCCGGGGAGCAGTGTAGTGGTAACTTGGTCAAGAATTATTCAGTGTTCCATGTCGGAACTTGCAATACCTGCAATTCTCTGATTACAAGGGCATGTCCCTAAGCACTGCTCTCCCAGTTAAGGGTCAGTAAGTTATTATAAGGCCTACACATTTATGTAACATCATGAATTACTGATTAGCCAATCAAATGCCCGTGCTTAAATTCACATAAACTTACCAGCTTTCTGAAAATACAGCAGTATTTATTATAGCAAAAATAAAAAGACTTGAGACATACATAAAAGTGCTGCATGAATCAAGGGAACATTTCATACATATTTCATAATTTATGCAAGTACACTTTAACCACAACTGTCATGGTAACTTTTGTTTGTGTTAATAAGGCGTGATTAGAGAATAAAAAACTGTTCTTATATAAAACAAACACCCTTGAACAGTACAAACCCTTATTAAGTAGGTAAACACAATGAAAGTAAATTGACCAAAGCCACCCAAACAACACACAAAGTCCCAACAAATGCAGTGCTATGGCTTTTAGTAAACATCAAATAAAAGAGGTAGAAAATACCCCCCAACACCCTCCAGTATGCAAAACATAAGGCCATGTTGGATAGTTGAAACATTCCATATTAGTGCAGTGGTTCCTGATTACATGCAGATGAAGCTGATTTTGAGAAGACACATGATTCAGTGCCCCAGTGCGCCAACATATGACTGGAACATGACAGTCAACCTTAGCAAACGATAGTGTAAAGTCTTTCCCCTAGTGGCACGCTAAATCATTGGCATCATTGAACAGTATATTATCATAAAACCCACATTAACTGAGTTCTAAAGTTCGCTGAAGTGGTTATTGGAACCTACAGCTGATTTGTATTTATGCTTGGTGTGTTTACCATATTCAGACATTCCCGTTACGTCATATTTATTTCAGCTTCGATCAGAACCTACTATCAAAGACGAACTATTAGACACATCTTTCCAGTCAGGAATTGCAACAGCACTCAGTGACCTTTATCTGTCTTTTATGTCCGATAGCTGCTGCATCCTCTGTAATACGCAGCAAGAAAGTGAGAGTGTTTGTGACGGAGGGCTCTGACATCGCTCTGACTGGCATGTGCGTGTTCTTCACCCGGGCCAACACTTCTAAGGCTGTCACCTCGGAAAACATCCACAGAGTATGCCTGAAATAGCCATCACAGTTCATCATCTTCTGACATTATGTTGATATTTTGTTTTCCCATGTGAAGAGGGTATGCATTGACCTCACTTTCCCACCAGAAAGCATCATTTCAGTTAAACTGAGTGGCAATACATGCTGCAGCATGGCTGCTTTCAATAAGTGAAAGCTGTAAAATCTGCCAGAAAGTTATTTGCTAAAATTAAAAGCAGTTGCACTCGACTGTGATGCTTACAACTTACCAAAGAATATAGCGGCCCATGTGCTTTGACATGTGGCCAGGAATCAGGTTTCTTGACAATTCTAACATTTTTAACACCATGAAAATACACAAAGCAAAGCAGAACACTAATCTTGCCACTCAGTTAGTCTTTTTGCCACTTTTTGGGTGTTGGAGTTTCGCCTACTGTGATGTCGCATGCATACTCTCTGTGTTTGGATATTTAAACCTTAATAATGTCAAGTCATTGTTGTCTTTTTGCTATACATTTGCTTTGCACTGCATAATTATTTATCTGCAATTACATCATTAATTAGAGGGTTACAAAATGAATTAGGTTTACATGCAGTCTACATTTAGTATTGATCATCTTAACAGTGTTTCATGTCAAATTACATGAACTTATAGTTTCTCTGCACTTGAATCTGCACTTTAGGCACCAATTTCTTTTCTTTTCTTGAAACGATTAAAAGTCTAAAAAAGAATAGCAGCATACTTTTGTGAACACTGCCAAGGACTACTGATCCCTGCACTGAGAGAAGAAGTAGTGGAGTGGAGTGTTTCAAATAGTATAGAAGCCATTGACATGGTTTTTGGTCAAAGTTCATTTTAAAATTGCAACGTGCCAACAAAGCTCTTAGCCATGCCTTATTTTAAAATAACTAATTTGGGCTGGAAACTTGAGCAAAATCATTTGTTAATGTGAAAACGTGTGTGCGTGGCATTAGTGAAGTAAAGGTAGAGGAATGCGCCGGTATGAAGATAGCAAAACCACTTCAAGTCAAACTTTGCTGGTGCAAAAGAGGGCCCGTTGTCTTATTTGAGAATAAACCAACAGATTTGTTGTTTTCTTATTTTAAGTAATTTAATACACAGAATACTGTCTATGAGTGTTTTTTTTATAAATCAAATTATTTTCCTTTACTAGTCAGCAATCTTTGCCATTTAAATGAAGAAAACCAAAAATGTAGAAATGTGATATTACTACATTTTTTACTGAATGTTCTTTTTATAGCATTATCTCTTCATTTTATCGATCATTCACAAAGGTCTTTACAATGGTTCGCTAATTTAATGGTCTTCAAACATAATTCGCAGTGGTGGGCAGTGGTGGCCTAGTGGTTAGGGCACTGTGCTGGGGCCCTGAAGGTCGCAGGTTCAAGTCCCGGTTTAGGCACTACTGAGGTACCCTTGAGCAAGGTACCGTCCCACTACTCTGCTCCACGTCTTGGAAGTCGCTTTGGATAAAAGCGTCAGCCAAATGACTAAATGTAAATTCGACTGTAGCTAGAACCAGTGATGCTTTTTCCAAGCAGTATTTGAGCAAATGTTTAAAGCATTTTACAGGACATTTTTAGAGGCGTCCGCCAAGAGGCCGTATACCACTTGTTTACGCCACATTATTCTCCCTGCTCCCGGCTAGGACGTGAACTTCAACATGCTGGACACAAGGGGGGTTGGTCTGCTGAAAAGCGTGGAGCAGCTGCTGTCCGAAATCTTCATCCCCACACTGAGGAACATGAACCATGGCTGGGGAGAGCTGGCCAGCCCCCAGGCACAGACAGTCAAACAGGACTTCATCAGCTCTCTGGAGAGCTTTGTTTCTGTGCTAGCTGGGGCACAGGAGAGCCTGGAGGAGAAGGTGACACATATTGGCACAAACGCACACACGCATACACACACTTGCACACAAACACACACTCTCTCTCTCACACACACACACCCACACACATGCATTAGGTTGCTATTGATCCACTTGCCTCTGCAAAATGAATTGCATAGCAAAGCAGGTGAGGAAAAACGGAAAGCACTGCAGCTGCTTTTTGTGCCACTTTCACACCTATGGATTTCTACACTGTAACATGTCAGTGCACTCAGTAATACTGGAAAAAACGTGCGTAGATATAATTGGGTGCAGTATATATTAAAGCCTGTGCAAATTGTTTGAAGCCATTTATCTGAGCAGCGAATGTCTGTCTGCCAGCAAAACATGAGTGAATAGTAGAATTAATGCAAACAAACTGGAAAACAGTAACAAAAAAGCATCAAGATATGTTTGGTTTGTAAAAAGTCGTTAATATTTTGTGAGCTCCTTGAAAGAACGTCAGCAGCACCTGATTTCATCTAAACAAAGACTGACTGAGCCAAAACAGGTATTTTATAGCAGTAGCCACAGCTAATGTGGGCAGTGGTGGTCCAGTGTGGGCAGTGGTGGCCTAGTGGTCAGGACATTGCCCTTGGGACCTGAAGGTCGCAAGTTCAAGTCACAGCCCGGGCAACACTTCCACAAGGTGCCGTTTCACAACACTGCTCCCCGAGCACTGTTGATAGCTGCCTGCTGCTCCACGTGTGCACATGTGATGGCTTAAATACAGATACACATTTCGTTGTGGTGCCTGAGTGTGTTCACAATGACAAAAAGTCACTTTCACTAATACCAGGCTTCCAAGAGGAGAGGTGTGGAAATGGTTAATCACATTGACCTACATACAGCCACTGCTTACTGTATTAATGTTGTAGTGTATTCTAATGTTGTTGATTAAAAAGCACTGCACAGTTAAACAGCTTTTAAACAAAAAATTCTCAGATGCCTAAGACTTTTGCACAGTACCATATATGAAATCTGCTCACTAAAAGGCTTCAGAGCTAGATGCCTAAAAAAAAAGGCAATTAGGAACCCATTATACCATCCAGTGATCCACTACAGACAGTGGGTATGTTGATAAAAGGCTTTTTGTAAAAGTCGTATTTGAAGCAAAATGTATTTAGCTCACTTTTTGTTGATCTCACCCTTCGTGTTAATCCCCCAGGTAAACCTCAAAGGATGTGACACGTTTGATCTGAAGACACTAAAAAGCCCCTCGGACTACACAGCTGTAGCCAAAAATGCAGAAGCTCTGGAGAAGATCGAAGCCTGCATGAAAGTGTGGATCAAGCAGATTGAGCAAGTACGAAATGAAATGGGCTTTTGTAAGCAGCACATGGAAGCACTGCTGTGCAAATAATCTGAACATAACATTTAAAAGACTAATTAATAAACTAAGTCAGTTACATTATTGGTTGCTGTTGTTTTATTCTACAGTGTAGATTTTTAAAGCTAGCAGAAGCTTGCCCTATTTGTTTTCCTGTCTCACTACAATACGTTGTGTTTTAAAAAGAATCAGTCAATGTGTCAGAAAAGGGCAACGATTTCCCTGATTAACCCAGGTGTACACAGGATCTTACGCATCTCTGTAAAAAAAAAAATGTTTTTGCATTATTCAAAAATAGTGATCCTAAAATTTTGAACGATATGCACTGCTTCCTTAAAGGTCCTGGCAGAGAGTGACCAGCTGAGGAAGGAGGCTGATGACCTGGGTCCCCGAGCAGAGCTGGATCACTGGAAGAAGCGCATGTCTCGCTTTAACTACTTGCTCGACCAACTCAAGAGTCCAGACATCAAAGCTGTGCTGGGGGTCCTTATGATAGCCAAGTCCAAGCTTATCAAGGTGGCTCTTCTCAATTTGACACAAGTGGTGTGTCCACTGGTGACTGTTAGTGGATTGACAGCTCTCCTGATGCTGGGGATCTGTTCATTATGTCTGAACCCTATGCTAAAGCACCTGCTATTGTTCACATATTCTTGACCTTAATTAGTTGAGGGAATTGTATTAGCACTGAGCTTTAGATGCACCATGCCAAGTGATGCATCTCTAGGTGTGTAGCTGCTCATCAGTGAGCTACTCAGTTTGAAAATGAGGCTAACCCTTAGTAGTCTACAGTAATTATTGTCATTTTGCTGTAAATTGATTTCTGTTGCATAATTATGTTTATATAATTGCATAATTGCCTAATTAGTCGAGTAGCTGTTTGCGTAATTAAGTTGGTAGTTTGTGTCTGGACTCTCAACATTTTCTTTTAGAAAAAATAACTTTCCATCAAAGAGCTCCCGCTCCTTGTTGCAGCAAACTGTGAAGTAGAAATATTTACAAACACCATTTCAGAAAAGTTGGGATTTTTTCATAAAACGCAATAAAAACAAGAACTTGTGATTTGTTAACTCTCTTGAACTATTATTTACCTGATAAAATATTTTAAAAAAGATTTCCAATCTTTTCACTAATCAACTTAAATGTATTTTGTAAATTTAAACATTTTAAATTTAACACCTGTAACACTCAAAAATTTTATCATTGAGGAACTAAGAAGACTTTTGCTGAATTGATGTAGTTCTTCAAGAGTCAATTTTTGCCCATTCTTGCTTCATATAAGACTTCAGCTTGGTGGCTGTTTCTCCTCTTTATGATGTTCAATACATTTTCAATAGGAGTCATATCTGCACAGGCAACAGGCCTGTTAAGCACACACACTTTGTCTATAAAGCCACATGGTTGTAGCACGTGCAGAATGAGGTCTGGCAATTCCTTGCTAAAATAAGCTTGCAATTGCCGGGAAGATATGCTGCCTTAATGGCAGAATATGTCTCTCCAATCCCTCTAAAATCCGGATCTACACACCCATGCTGTGGGCACTGATGCCCCTTCCCATACCATGACAAATATTGGCTTTTGTACATTTCCCTGATATCAGCAAAGTCCATTTTTTTTTTACTGAAAGGTAGACTCATCTGACTACAGCACAAGTTTCCACTATCTTGCAATCCATCCATGAGCTCAGGTTTAGAGATCTCAACGAAATTCAAGTTTGACTTTCTCTTTGTGTAATAGATCTTCAGGTTGCACTTTTTGATGCAGCAGTGGACCTTGTTAAATAACTGCGATTTTCCTGAGCCCATGTAAACAGTAGCAGAATTATTTTTGAGAGCTCTAAGTTTCTAGACTTGTCTTACAGGGACTGAAATGTCTCTGGGTTCCCTGAAGCTTTTCACAATATTGTGTACTGTAGATGATGAAAGATCTAAATTCTTTGTGTTGAGAAATGTTCTTTTTGAACTGACTGACAATTCTCTCATGAAGTTTGGCACAAAGTGGTGAGCCCCTGGTCTTGGCTTGCAGAGACTGAGCACTGAACACTACTTAGTACTTCCCCTTCTCAAACACACTCACTTAACCTGACACTTAGCAGGTAAGTTGAATCAGTTGTGTTTAAGCAGGGAAAGCACCAAACTCTGTTGGACACTGGCCCTCCAGGACCGGTGTTTGACACCCCTGCTTTAAATGCTCTTTTTATACCCAATCATGATCCCCTCACCTGTTTCAAAATGACATAACTTGAATATTTTGTGAACTTTCATTCTTATGCTGTCCCAACTTTTTCTGAGTGTGTTGCAGGTAACAAATATTTTTAAAATACATTTAACCCTTACATACTATTCAGGTCAAATTTGACCCATTTTAATATTTGACAGCAGTAAAAAATACCTTAAATGTGATTCTTTAACCTGAAGTATGATGACTTTTCATAAAGTGACCCAAAATACACAAATTTTTTGTACCATTTTCTTGCTGTTCTAGGTCAAATACACTCTCCCTGCTCTTTGAAACATTAATTAAGGATTAATCATCCATCTGTTCATGTCAGATTAGCTATTTATACATTCCAAATAGATCTGTATCAAAATTTGATTTTAGGAGGGAATTCTTGGCCTGGGACAAAATTGACCAGGACCATTACTGTGAAGGTATGAAGTATGAATAGTATATAAGGGTTAGGTTAATGAGTGAAAAAATTGGAATTTGTTTCTTTAGTTTTTATTATTCAAATAAAAGTTAATAATAAATAACACATTTTCTTTTATATTGAATTTTATGGAAAAATTCTTTTATAGAAATGGGTTTTGTAATATAAAGTTACAAAATGCTGTTGTTCACCAATATTAGTCTAAGCGTTAAACTTTAATGTAATGAAAGGATTTTTTTTATTATATGAAGGTCTAGGTGAATTATGAAAAGAAAACATTTCATAATATAATAGCCTATTGTTGGTTTGTCCTTTCAGTCTTGGAGAGAATTAGACATCAGGATTACGGATTCTGCAAACGAGGCCAAAGACAATGTGAAGTATCTCTACACACTCGAGAGGTTCTGTGACCCTCTCTACAACAGTGACCCTGTAAGCTGAAGATACATCAAATTGTTTTTCTTTCTGAACAATAGGAACTATTAATTCAATTGTTAATATTTTTATATATTAAGGTCCAAGCTTGTTTTTTTGGCCATGAAGAACAAAATAGACCACCATTTTTTCTGGCTTGAGACTTTAATGCTGGATGCAAGACTGCCAGTTAGATGTGGTTATGTTGTTATGTTCATAGCACATGGGTGTTTGGTTTCTTCTAATTGGTCTAACTCATCTACACAAATAATAACATAATAACAGTGATTAATAAAGCCACATACAGGTTACATCAACACAATGGATAATAGCCGGTAGTAAGTGCATTAATAAAGTGCAAAAATGCATGAAAACATCCAAGTACCCAGCATGCGAGATAACCTAGTATTTTCAGGGATTGGAATGCTCAATGTGTTAAGAAGTTTTATATATATATATATATATATATATATATATATAAATTATCTTTCACACAGTGCTTATTTTCTACTTTGTTAACCATTCTATTCATTTTGCTAACAGTACTGGAACTTAAAATTAGATGTTAGCAGAACACTTTAGGGGTAGAAATTGTTCATTTTAAGATGAATCACTGCAAGATAGTTTAAAACCTTGAGGCTACTCATATTTATTGAAGGTGTCAATGGTGGAGGCCATTCCCGGACTCATAAACGCCATCCGCATGATCCACAGTATCTCTCGTTATTACAACACCTCTGAGAAGATCACCTCCTTGTTTGTCAAAGTAAGAGTCAATATCTTACATCTTACAACATTTTAATTTACTGAATCTTCCCCAGTGAAGTCAAACTTTCTACTCTCTTTTTAACAGATTACTCTCTTTCCTGGGCTAATTCTGACTAGTTTTTTTACATGCCTTTTCCTCCCTTAGGTTACAAATCAAATGATAACAGCCTGCAAGTCCTACATCACCAACAATGGCTCAGCAACAATATGGGATCAGCCACAGAATGTAGTAGCAGAGAAACTCAGAGCTGCTATTTGTTTAAATAAGGTAGTTTTTCACTCAAAAATGAGTTGGTTTATATTGAGTAATATATTTATCATATATTTTTGATACAGAGCTTTTAACAAACCCTACAGGCCAGACATAAAAAACTGCATGATTGAAAAAAATGCAGTATATATATTTTTCTTCATTTTTGCAACCATATATGACATTCATTGATTCTATTACTGACATTAAGGCAAGATATGACAAAAAAAGTGTTTTTGCTTTAGAAGAAGCTAAGTCCCAAGTTGTTTGCACAATTTAGACCATGCTGCTTGGTGGATGCTAGCTTTCTTGTTTTTTTACGAATATTGTCATATTTTCTTAGGAATACCAAAAATATTTTCACAAAACCAAGCAGCAATTGGAGCAGAGTCCATCGGAGAGACAGTTTGACTTCAGTGAGATGTACATATTTGGCAAGTTTGACACATTCCAGAGGCGCCTCAACAAGATCCTTGCCATGTTCAACACCATCAGCACCTACTCTGCCTTGCAGGACTCGAAGATCGAGGGCTTGGAAACCATGGCAACCAGGTTTCAGGTACTCCCCTTTTGGCATTTGTAAAGGTGTATCACCTGCTTATAGATTTGCGCTGTTAAGACGACTTTGCTAAGCTAAGTCTTATCAGTAGACCTGTTTAATCTCCGAGACCTCTGAATTACACTTGTGAGATTTTCTGCAGTACATTATTTTCTGTTGACGCCCCCTAGGCATTACCAATTGATGATATTCTGGTAGGTGAAGTGGTTTCAGCCTGAGAGATGCTTTCCAAAAACTACTCAAAGAGACATTTACACCAACAGCACACTGAGCTTGTTTTCTGTGTGCATTAAAAACATCTGTTTCAGTACAGTAGAAAATATATAATAACACCAATAACTTTGGAGAAAATAAACATGATTAAAAACATGAACTGAGATCTTCGAAAGACTCTTTCTAAAGACCCTATAAGTCCTTTTGGCATTTTATTATTAGCCAAAATCCAGCACGAGCTAATGAAGGAGTCAGGCCTACCTCATTCACAAAGCTGTGTTTACTTCACATAGTGCACTGAATAACAGTAGCATAGAAGAGGTGAAGCTAAAACTAATTACTGTCTGTAATGAGTGAAACGATGCTTGTTCTGTTTCTTCATGCCAGAATGGGGACACAGCTTTCATTTATCTTTTTTTTGTCATATGCACAACAATATTGACTCAGTATAAAATAACAACAAGAAATTTCTTTTAATTAGTATTGCTTAAAAAGAGCTTGGCAAATATAGTTAGACATCAAGTAGACTGTCATTTAACAATGAATCAGTTCTATGGCTGAAACATTCACATTTGGTTAATGGGAGATATAATTACATCAGGCTTAACAGCTGTTAGGCCTATATGCAAGCGGTCCTACTGTGAGGTTTTGTCTTGTCTGGCCATGTGCTTTTTGTCCATGTTTGTTTTAGTTCCCCATGTTTGCTCATGTTTTACTTAGCCCCGCCTTGTCTACGCCCTTGTCACCTGTCCCTCATTCCTGTCTCCTCCCTGCGTCAGGTGTTCCTTGTTTCATGTTCCTATTTAGTCTCCTGTGTTTGTCTTATTGTTGTCGGTTCTCTGTGGATCTCACCCTATGTTACCCTGGCTTTGTTTTATCTCTTGGTTCCCTAATTCCTTGTTTGTCTTCTTAGTTTATGTTCTCAGTTGTTTTCGTTATATTAAAACCCCTTTATTTATACCTCACTTGCCAGCACTTGCTTCTAAACACACAACAAATTGTTACACCTAGAAATATTGGTATGACAGTCAGTTCCTGTTATTGGTTATGACAGTGTTTATCTTTTGAGAACACAGATTTGCATGTATAGGGGTTGATCTAAATGTGGTGAGGACATATATAGCCATCTTAAGTGCCATAGTGTTGAGGACAAGTCACTCAAAAAGTGTTCAAGCTCTTAGCACCACGGAGCAGCTTTTATTTCATTGGGGGCTTGGATGTCAACTAGTACACTTTAAATTTCTGTTTTATCCTTCTTTACCTTCAGCTGTGCTGAAAAACACACAAGTGTGAAATGTCATTGTTGTCAGTGGACTTGTCAATAGCCAGACATATGTGTTATGTGTCTGCCCTATCAAGTACAAGCTGGTGGATGTTCACTGTCAAGACATGGATACAGTGGGCAATACTTGAAGCAGACAGTTATTTGCCTAACAGAGGCAATTACCCTATGGATAGATTTGGTGGTTGCATGTTTCTCCAAAACGGTGACCATGCACTCCCTTAAAATCTCATATTTGGATATACCCCATACAGCCTGAAGAGATGCGATTGTTGTCCACTCTTGTTCAGTTATAGCTTGGTTACTAGTTTCACTGGCATGCTTTAAAGATGGCAGTATTTCAATGGGTATGACTGAGGAGTTTGTTAGGCAGTGGTGGTCTAGTGGTTAGGACCTTGCCCTTGTGAACTGAAGGTCGCAGGTTCAAGTCCCGGCCCGGGCACCACTGAGGTACCTTTGAGCAAGGTGCTGTCTCGCTACACTGCCGCTATTGATAGCTGCCTGCTGCTGCATGTGTGTTGGGTTAAATGAAAAGGTCACATATTGTTGTGGTGCTTGAATGTGTTCACAATGACAAATAGTCACTTTCACTTCACTCTCTTGTAATTCCAAGCCTTGTGTAATAGTGACACACAAGATTTTATTTTTTTGCAACAGTGATAGCTAAGCTATTACTGTAAGATGCTGAGTTGGTTAACCGCAACATTGTGTTGGTCAAGTACCTTCTTACACTTACACTTTGCCTTCCACTTTTAATATCAAGGTTTTGCCTTCATTGCCTTTTGCTCACACACAGATCTCTGATCTTACACAGGTCATTGTAGCATTAGAACGTGTCACCTTGCACTGGACAATGGACCTCAAAACCTGACTCTCTGGTTCAAAACTGGACATTTGGCAACTTTAGTCGTTACACAGACACAGAAGTACACCTTTTAGTGGGCAGTGGGCAGTGGTGGCCTAGTGGCTAGGACATTGCCAATGTGTATTTAAGGTTGCAGGTTCAAGTCCCAGCCCAGGCACCACGGAGGTACCCTTGAGCAAGGTACCATTCCGCTACACTGCTCCCTGGGTGCTGTTGATAGCTGCCCGCTGCTCCACATGTGCACGTATGAAGGGTTAAAATAAAAAAGAGTCACAATTTGTTGTGGTGCTTCAGTGTGTTCACAATGACAAATAGTCACTCTTTAGACGTAACATAGTTAATGAATCTACTGGACCTACTAAACTAGCTGGTTATTGCTTACAAACCAATCTGCATCAATAAACTTTTAATTCCAGGGCAGGGGTGCAGCTTGTTGTAGACAAGCTGGCAATGTCTTACATTATTACAGGCAGTATCTTCCATTATGAGATGTAGGCATTATCCTACATTATCATAGGCAGTACTCTTAGTTTTGCCCACTGTTCTTGACAGTCTTGAACATATGCTTCCTGTTTCTCATATACGTAGTTGTTTAAAAGAGAACTACGTTTCAAAAAATGTTTTTGAACAGATTTAAGAACCAAATAGTGTTCATCGCAACACTTATTTTTTAAATTTCTCTTTGTCATCTTCAGCCTGTGGATTCTGATGAATCTGTTTAATATTAGCAGGAGTAGTTGATTCCGCAGGCTAAATAAGGGAAACCTTTGGCCTCAGATAAGACATCAGACATCATGCCTTCATGTCCACTGATTCCACAGGCTCTAGATTTAGGCAGTTAAATGCAATGAAGTAGCACAAACTTGCAAATTTTGCACAAAACAGGCACCAAACATCTATATAGGGGAAGTTTTAAATACATTGTGCTTAATTTGTATAGTTCTTAAAGATGCCACAGAATTTTTTTGAATATCTGATGTCTGCATATAAGCTTCGGGACTTTGGTCAGGTAGAATGAATTAATATGATTATTTTGATGAGTTCTACTCTAATTGGCTAGTTTACAGTAGGACAATACAGCTGTTCACACAGAAGAAAGATATCTACTTGGTTGCTATAGCTACCTGAGGTGAAGTGTAAAACTGTATATGTTTAATTCTTAATTGGCAGAAGAAACCATCCTGTAAAGTATAAAAAGTATCATAGTATCACAAGACATCTGAACCCATGGTCTGTTGTTTCATTATTACTGCCAAAATAACACAGGCATGTCTTTTGTTAAGTCAGTAATGTGATTACAAGAAATAGAACTGGTATACACTTAACAATTTATTACTGTAAGAAAGCACAGAGTTGACCATAACACTGTATGAATGTAAACTGGTTAAAATTAAAATTTGCCCCTAAAGAGCAAGCCAACAAACTCCCTAAGCTGTAGGAAGAAACCTCAGGAGGAACCAAGGCTCAGAAGGGGAACTCTTCCTCCTCTGGTCGCCAGAGATTAGCAATAACAATATAAAAAAAAAATATATATATATATATAATAATCTCAGTTTAAAAAGACAGCAGCAGTTCCTTGTGTACAGATGCTGCAATGACTTTCAATCAGTTCTGTGCAGCAGAGGGCTGTGCATATGGGCTCCCCTCAGGAATGAGTGGGTTAAAAGCTGTAAAAACGTCAACCAGAAAAAGGGTATCAGGTTGGGTCAGGCTGGTCCAGACAGCAGAATGGGACAAGATCACTGGTATCTTAACAGAGATAGTTTATCCTAGTTTATTTGCTGTGTCTCATTTAAAGAAGTTAGTGTTTGTAAACATGGTAGCTAACATGACTGTTTCTGCTCCTTCTTGCCCCCTGTGGACAGACTGCAGACATGCAAGGGAAATGGGAGGTAACCAGAGTGGCTTTCTATTAATCATTAAACATAATGCATGTTTCATCCTACGATGCATGTTTCTCTGCATGATGTTTCTTCTGCCATAGTCTGACACTGTTATTTGGAGCCCTTTTATGATGGTCCGAGGCGAGCCCACTCTTTTCTAATGCTTAAGAACAAGAGGCTCTGCACCAAGGCCCACAAAAAAGGACAAACTCTACCAGGAGCTAGTTATAACATCATATGACCTTCAGGCCATTAACATTCATCTCATCTCCCATCACAGTGCAGTGTTTACTCACTCACCAGCTTTTGTTTTTTCAGTGTCCATGGAAACAAAGTTGCAGAGGTGCCAAGAAAGACACTGGACTCTTCACTTTTGTATTGAAAAATTAAACATACGCTGATTAAGATCGATTACTAATTCCCATCCTTTGTGGAAGCTGACAGTCTGTAACTGACTATGAATATGTTGTATTAAGCTGTATGTTGGATAAATCACTGTTCAGTTTTGTTGTGATAAAAGATATTGAATATTCATCTGTTTCAACAGGGTTTGGGTTTAGAGTGATCCCTTTTGTTCACTGAATTCATACATCATCTTTTCATCAAACAAATATCAAGAATTAAGTCCAGCTGATTTAAATAGCACCATTTGCATGCCTCATTTGCACTGTGCCGAGACTAGCTGTCATACATCTAAACTAGACTCTGTTAACCAATATGTTCATACATAATTAAACATAAGTGCTTAAATAGAGCTTAAATGCTTTATTTTATTAGAGTATATTTTATTATACAACTGATTCTTGCATGGAGATTATTTGATGAATTTTGCTTGCTTGAATTAACATTTTCAGGGCCTTTTTTTTAGGCCATTGTGTTAAGTATAAAAAAGAAGGCATATGGTTTCCTGGACCAGAGGAGGACTGATTTTGATCAAGATTACGAGGAGTTCTGTAAACACACTACTGAACTGCATGTATGTATCTTCTAGATGATTAAAACCATATTAATTTTCTTGCAGCAATTTTCAGATCAATCATGTTCTTAACCTTTTGCTTCTAGAATCAGCTTAAAAACTTCATGGACAACACATTTGACAAGATGCAAAGCACTGAAAGAGCCTTGAATGTTCTGAAGACGTTTGAAAGGTAAAGTTTGTGAGAAAGATAATTGTTAGTGAACATGCATGTGGAGCCCATGTTAGGCCTACAACCAGAAATACGAGATGGCCCTTTTTTAGCACATTTTGCAGTATGGAACTAGTCAAAAGCACCTACATTTTTTTCAGGGTTTTAAAGACAGTCTAATGAAGAGACTTATGCTTAAAGGTTTTGAATTGTTTCTGATAAGAGCTTTGTTATCTGGCAAATATAAGTATTAATGCCGGTGTCTCTGGATGAAGATCTTCTGTATATGTCCAAACAAAACTTGGACTTTAGTGAAATTTTGAGTTGGAAAATGTAGAGCTGGAAACACAATCATTGCATCAGCCTAATCACTATGTATTTCTTGGTAAAAGATAACTACAGGACTTCTTCATTTATGTTAGATGCCTGCCATTGTTAATCCTTTTTATCCAGTCAGTTGTGTTGTGAGGTGGGATGAGGTCTAAATGGCCCTATTTGAAGATTAGGTCAATATTTTAAAGTGGTGTAATTTCATATTTCTTTGTTTTGATGTCTTTCTTATTCTAAAGTGTGGAAAACTAGACAAAATCTGAATATCTCATTATAATTAAATTTTCATTATATCCAAAGATTTGACTGGGAGTACAAATTGCATAATTATTTAAATATATTACATAATCATTAAGCTGCATAGTGACTTAAATCATTCTATTTAGTTTACACTCTAGACGGATGTTTGAGTTTGCATTTTTGAGTATTTTTTTGTTTTAACAAGACACATCGAAAAATAAAAAGCTAAAGTTCAAATGTCAAAAATCAAATGTGATAATTATTGAATCAGTGGTTTAAACAGAATTGTATGCTTCATTTACTAAGGCTTAAGAAGGAAATACTTTATAAATCATTATAACATGCCTTAGTTATAATGTAATAATGACAAAATGTTAATTAAAAAGTCCTCCAAATGCAGAGGCAATGTGATGTGTGTGGCTTTCCATTGTTCAGACTTGGCATTCCAGACCTGGAGATTGAAGAGAAATACCAGAAAGTCTTACAGAACTACGGACGTGACATCGAAATGGTCTCACGCATCTATACCAAGCAAAAGATGGAGCCACCTATAGCACGTAACCTCCCTCCTGTGGCAGGGAAGATCCTGTGGGCCCGACAACTCTATCGGCGAATCCAAGAGCCCATGGAGCTCTTCCAGCAGCATCCTGGCATCCTTGACACCCCCGAAGCCAAGCGCATAATACGCAACTATAACAGAGTGGCCAAAGTGTTGGTAGAGTTTGAAGTCATATATCACGGAGGCTGGATTTCACAGGTGGGTTTTCCTCTTCTAATGATTGATAATAAAACTGATCATAGTTTCTTGTTTTTTTTGTGCTGCCTCTTGAGCGCATTGTTTACAGAGATCAAAGGCTTGTGGAATACAATGAATGTGTGAATGGGTTGCTTTTATACATGTATGTGGAGTTAAAACACTGTCATCACTCTGATTCTAGATTGAGGCGGCTAAAATGGGCCTACAGGCTTCTCTGCTGGTGAAAAGCCCAGACACCGAGGAGCTATACGTGAATTTTGACCCGCAGATCCTGACTCAGATCCGGGAGACAGACTGCATGAGCCGGATGGGTTTGGAGATTCCACCCTTTGCCAGTGTCTTACGGAAAAAGCAGGACATCCTTAAAAAGAATTACAACAAACTCCAGGTGATGTCCAAATTCACAACAGTACATACAGTTTCCTTTTTTTTTTCTTTTGTTCATTATGCCACTTGAATGGAGCGGGGGAAACATTCAAAGCTCTGTTTAGCTCTGTCTACCTCAGAAAGTCGTCAAGGAACAGTTTAGTGTAAAAAAACAGATTTTACACAATTTCTCCCTTTTATTCAAAAGGTAGTGTATAAGAGTTTGTAAGCAAATTTTTTTGTATTTCTGCATAAATATGCAAACATGTTTTATACATATATATTAAACATCATTCGATTTTCATTAGAAGTCCTAAAGGTAGATACTGAGATACAAATTAAACAAATGAGACAAAAGAATTATACTTATAATTATTTACTTATTTACAGAGGAAAATTGGCAGATATGACATTTTGTATGTGTATGTGAACCTGTAGGATTAGCAGTTAACTGGATGTGAAATTAGAGCCAGGTGTTTAAAGTCAGTGAGATAAGAATGTGTGAGTAAGTGTCCTGTTTTTATTTAAACACATAAACAAATGAGATTTCTGAAGACCTCAGAAAAAAAGAGTTGTTGATATTCACGAAAAAGTTGCAAAATCATCTCTATAAACAGTTTACTTCACCATTCCACAAATTCAAGACCATGGTTGCCTTCCCCAGGAGTTACTGAAAATGTTTATTTGCAGTTCGTGCTGCACTAGGGGGTCGCACCAGATACTGAAAACGAAGGTTCATATAGTTTTGTCTCTCACAGTTATTGTCACGCCCCTCATGTCGTGTCTGTTCTGTCACGCTCCACGTGTCCTGTCTGTGTTTGTTTTGGTAGCCATGCCTTTCCTCCCTCGTGTTCTCCTAGCCACGCCTCTTACCTGCTTTTCATTCCTGCCATCACGTCCCTTGTCAGGTGTTCCCTATTGGTCCCCTCTATTTAGTCTCCGGTTGTTGGTCTTGTGTGTGCTGGTCTTTGTATGTCTCTCCCGCCTTGGTCTTTTTCTCTGTCATCGTTTATTCAGTGTTTTGTTTGTTTATTTATTATAATAAAAAACCCCTACCAACCCATTGTCTGTGACCGCTGCATTTACTCCCACACCACCTCGTCAATCCTCGCCATTCTGTGACAGTTATGTTATATGTGACAATCTTTGAAAGATCAGATAAATCTGATACATTTAGCAAATTAATGACAAATAGCTTTATATTGTTTAACTGGGCTTTCTTTATTTACTTTATTTTTACTAAAAAAAGGGGGTTCACAAATAGTTCAGCAGTCTCGTAACTATAGTGCAAAACTAAAGCAGCACATTTTTGTGCAGAAAATTCATCAGCAGGCCTACTACATTTGAAATAAGGTGAGAGTTGTGTACATGTAACTTTCACCAGTTGTTCCTTTAAGAAGCAAAGTAGTATTTGTAACCAGAAATAATATATATGTTTACAGCTGACGTGATAATACAAAAGTTGTTGCTAGCAAAGCCCACATGCAAAGGTTGCCTACTATAAAGGCTATAAACGCTGATGAAGCCTACCATGGATACAGAATACTGGCATTATCTGGCTTATAGGGCTTTTTGTCTGTGTTTTCTGTGCTATTTCCACTATCAGATGGTGCTGACGGAAAACTCCAGGGTGCGGGCGAAGATTCAGCCCGCCTTTGAACAAATGCTCACCCCACATGTTAAGAAAGTGGACAAGGCCATTCAGCCAGGCCTGACTTCCCTGAACTGGGTCTCTCTGAACATTGAGAAGTACATCACCCGCATCACCGCTGCTCTTGGTAATGGAGAATATCACAGCTGAGCACCGTGGGTCACGTCTGTCCCAGCAAAGAGCAATGATCTGTACAGCTGATACAAAGATACATTTTTTTAGCACTTGACATATCAGGCAGACTACATAATTACCTCACAACCTGCTGTTGATAGCTGCCCACCACTCCATGTGTGCATGAGTGATGGGTTAAATGAGGAGGTCACATTTTAGTGTGGTGTTCACAATGACAAATAGCCACTTTTACTTCATATCTTGCCATATTTCTTAACAAAAAATGAGAAACTGCATTTTGTCATAATATCTGTAGTTCTATCTTCTATGGTGAGAGCACAGTTGGCTTAATTCTCTCTGAGTAGGTAGGATGCCCCCCCCCCCATCACTCAGTGTTACAATGTCAAGGCATCTGTTAGTTGATATAACAGAATTGGCAGTTAGTGTTTTCCTCCAAGCACGTTACATTGTCCAATTATGTTGCACTAGCAGTAGGAAGCATGTTGCTGCATAACCCGGTTGGTGGTATTGTGTGATGGGGTAGAATCAGAGATGACTGAATTGGGCAAATCTGGTGCACTGTTTTAGAAAGTTTGCACTGCAGTGTTTTCATTGTGACTGACCTAATGCCATGTTGCTTTTATTTAGGCACTATCAGCTCTCCAATATTAAGTTATAGCTACATCTGTGGATATTTTCCAGCTTATACTAAAGTTTCAGCCTCAGTGCCCCTAAAGGAATTTGTGTGTAAAGGGGTGTTACCTTCTTATAGAAAATTCAGTTATGTTTTGGATTCCATAATTTGCTTTTTTAAATTATAGTTTATCACAAATTTATTTGAACTAATTCATTTTTATATGATCATAACCAGCTTGTTGTAGCTGTCAAATAAAAAACGTATCTCCATTTTTGGCTTCTTGTACATTTTTACAGAATTTGCATTGTGTCTTAATTCCACAATGAATGGAGAGAAAGAAATAATAGTACTTTACTTTTAAAAAGTTCATTTTGCATCTATTATAAGTTTAGAAGGTTTTGTGCTTGTTTTGTTGCCATTTTGGAGATAAAAGGTTATTGTTTGACAGCATAGATATGTTCCTAATACCAGTATGCTTGCATACATGCAGCACCTGAATCACAGATGAAACAGTCATGGTGGTCTAAAACATTTCTCTTTTCTTTTTTAAATGTGTCCAGAGGATCTGGAGCTGCTCTTGGACCGGGCCAATGACCTGGTGCAGTTCAGGATCGATGCCGTTTTGCAGGAGATGAGCACCACCGCACTGTGTGTGCTGCCTGAGGATGAGCCTGTCACATGTGAAGAGTTTGTGCAGACCACCAAGGTGCCCTTTGCGATACTGACATTTATTTATGAATATTTTTGGGAATGCCTTACCATCATCTGAATAATAGAAAATGCATATTACATGCTGCTCCTAACAACTTTGAAGACTTTTTTTTTATCAATTATTGAGCATATTCCTTTGTCAACATTACCGAGAAAGCTGTTCATACCTTGTCAGCTTTTTTAGACAATTAGATCTTTCAAAAAAAAAAAGTGTTATAGAATGTTTGGAAATTAAAAAGGGATTCTGGGATTCTTCATATCTAGGAAAACTTAAAGTTGTAGAAAGAACTGGTAAATTGTTATTGTGTGTTATGATTGTATACTACTCCTGATGATGTGCCATGTGATGTTCACACAGGAGCTTTGCATTAAGGGGGCACAGCTGCTCCACATGAAGAGTTCACTGGTGGAGGAGGCGGCCAACGAGTTGATCAACATGCTCCTGGAGTTTGAGCAGAAGCAAGAAGAAGAGGAGAAGTTTTACGTTGAGAGCAGGACAGAGAGCAAATTGGAACCCATAGAGAGCGATGGTGAGGGCTATAGTCAGTTTGGACAAGTCTAGTCATAGCATATTGTTTACATTTTACATTTGTACATTTCTGTGGTTTTTTTGTAACGTATCTGCATCGCGGCAGACACGGGAGTTGTTACAGAGCTCAACTGCAGGGTGGCAGTAAGGGAGCACACCTTCCCAGTTGCATCAACGAAGAAGGGAGGCGCGTTTTGAAAGAGCCCAGCGGGGTGAGCAGGGGCGAGACAGACAAGCCGCCCCCTGAGCCGTCCGGCTGGATGGTATTGCCGGCTTTGGGTCCTCAGGCGCTGACCCTTGAGGGGAGGGTCCTGTAAGGGTTAGCGCCCGGACGGCCCGGCAGGGGACGGTTGAGTGCCCTTGCAGCCGTGCTTTGTTGGGTCGGCCGAGAGGTTACCATGGTTACGGCAATCATGCTTATGTGTTTCACCTGGGCCAAAGCCTTTTTAACGCGGGTTGTCGGGCTAGGTGGTGCACGGTCCTTAGCTAAAGTCCTGTTGGCTGGTGTGGCTGCTTGCTTTAGCCACACCGGACTCGCGCCGGTAATTTGGTAAAGGTTCTGGTTTTTAACTCAGGGTCTCCCTCTCCTTCCCTTTCGTCTGTTTGCCCCAGCAGAGAGGTCTAAGCAAGGCTTATGTGGCTGTCTGCTGGGGAAACTTTTATTGCCTTAACACGAGTCTGCAGGTTGACAGAGGGCCTGTCTCTGGCCCTCTGAGGAGCGCACCGGCCGCAAACCGGCCAGTAACTCCCCGAATCGGTTGCGATCCCTCTTGAGTTGAGGGCTCTAGAAAAAGAGCAGACGTGCTCAGGCCTTAATGCCTGGGGCCCACGGGCCAGTGCGAGACGGACTCCCTGACGGCTGAGAGCGGGGGAGATCCGGCTGGCTCGAAGCGGGTCCTTGCATCCGGCCGGGGTTACGGCATGTTCAGAGCCCATGTCTGCCTCTAGAGATCCTTTCCCCTTCTCCCTGGTGGCTGGTGTGCCGACCATATGGCTCGAAGCGGGTCCCGCATATGGTCAGGGTAGCTAGTTGACTTGCACCTGCTTTCAGGGGCTCCTTTCCTTTCCCTTAAACCCAGTAACATTTTTCCCTTACTGGCGTACCCACAGACTGGCCCCTAGCTTAGCCCGTTACACGTGTAGTCTCCAATGCGGCTTGTTTACGTATTGCGCCGGGGGAAGACGTTGTAAACCCACCCGACGCAATTTTCCACCTGTATTCAGCCAGGGCCAATCAACTTGTCTAGTCTCGCAAAGCGCGCCTCCCTTCTTCGTTGATGCAACTGGGGAGGTGTGTTCCCTTACTGCCACCCTGCGGTTGGGCTCTGTAACAACTTCCGTGTCTGCCGCGATGCAGATACGTTGCATTTTTCTTTAGGATATTAACAAAGGCATTAAAACTATGAAAATGACACATTTTGGGTTATACAGAGTTTAACCAATAAATATTCTTTTTTTTTTTTTACATTATTCAAAGTGAACTCCATTGTCTTGTTGCAACAATGCACACACACAAAAAGCTTTTTTGAATATTGTAGTGTTAATTGTTTCCTGTGTGGTTTTGAGCACAAAGCTTAATACATATTGTTTATATTATTTATGTATGTGCCCAGGAGATGATGAGAGCAAATCAGAGAGCAGAGTGTTCTCTCGTAACACCATAGTGCCCAGCATGGGGCCTTCTTCGCCCCTGGCAAGGAAGAAAAGAAAGAAAGACATGATGGTGGTGATGAAAGAACAGGCTCTTCAGCTGCTGTCACACTTTAACCATCGCAACGTAGATGCACTGCTGCGGCTGACTCGCAACACATTGGAGATGCTCCGCAAGCGCATCCATGCCTCTTCGCTCATGCACTTTCTGGGTCAGTGAAGTCACTCGCTCTTCAAATCCGTCTGCTTAAAGGAATAGATCAGCAACAACTCGCATTTGCATAGTTTTAACCTTTTTTTGTGAAGTTTGCTTGACTACCTACCGGATGCATATTGCCTGCAGTAAAGTTTGGTGGAGAAGGAATAATGGTCTGAGAAAGTGGAAAGTGGATTGTAAGCTGGGTCTCTTTGTTCAGCATCTGTGCCTGAGCTAACAAATGCTTTTTGTTCTGAATGTGCACAAATTCCCACATACTTCTGCTTCTATCAGCTATCAGGGTCACCACAGCAAATCCTCTGTTTTCATTTCTTTCTGTCATCTTCATCTTCCTCTTTCCCACCAATTGCCTGCACTTCTCCTTTGGCCAACAGTAGCCTAATTTCCACTCACAACCTGTCAGTTTACAGTACTGGTGGTGGTCGTTGTAAACCCAATCCTCGACCAATCCGGTATGAAAGTCTGTTGGTTGTCCACATCATGATTTGGCTAAGTTTTACACTGGATGCCCCTCCAGGCGTAACCCTCCCCATTCATCCAGGCTTGTTTCTGGCATGAAGAAATACACTGCCTTGTGCATCCCCAGTGTCTGAGTTACAAATTCCCACATGCATGCTCCAAAAATCTTGTGGATTACCTTCCTAGAAGAGTAGGGGCCACAATGGCGGACCAGTTTCATATCAATAGCCATGGTTTCGGACTGGCTTTCCCAGCAAGCTCATACAGGTGTGACAGTCAGGTATATGCATACTTTTGGCCATATTGTGCATCTCTCTGAACTTAGAAAAGAACAGCAAACTGTTAACTGAAAACATCTTAAAAAGCCAAATGGCCAATAAGCCATTATAGTTATGATTATGAATATGAAAAATTAATTCGACTGCACTGACATCCATTCTGCTTTACAGCGGAAGCTGATTCTCCTAGCAAGAGCACCAGTCAGCAGCCAATCTTCAGGGCAGGAGTGTGCCTGGCCATTCCAAACGTTGTCATGGTGCCAGGATTGGATGATGTGCAGCAGTCTTTGAATAAGGCTGTGGAGTGTGTAGTCAGCGTCAGCAAAGGAGTTGGCCAGTGGAGCAAGGAGAGGATATCTCCGGTAACATTATTTGATTGGCTCTTTTGTTGAGTTGTTTTACAACGAACATGACAAAACCTGATACTGAGAAACTGGACTCTGAGGAGCTTGTTCATACATGTTGTATCCCACTTACATTATTCCTGGCCCCATTTGTTCATGATATGACGTTTTATCTTTGAAAAGTAACTAATTGACCTACCTTCAAATTTTGGTATTTCAATATTAAGACTTGTGTAAGGAATTATATAAGCATCTAAGCAGAAATTGTTTAGAATAGGTTAGCTATTTATGTTAAACCAGACCTTTTTTCATACTATATTTGTCCTATTCACTGTGGCCAGACTTGATAAATAACAACCTTTAACAAATGATCTATTTAGGTGTTTCGGTGTAGCATAAAAAAATGCCAAAAATGATCTTCACATAACACTTAAAAGTCTATAGTTACTGTAAGCATCTTTCTGTACATTCCATCTGTATCACATTGCCTTGTTCTTTTAAACATAATGACATATTTACATTATTTAGTTATATAATTATATACATTTACACTCTATATCTGTATCTTCAGGTTTCGATTTGCATTTAAATTGCACTTTATATTTGTTTCCATGTCAATGCCACAAAATGAAAGATGTTTTCCTTTCTGCAAAGCATTACATCTATATGTGGGAAAATGCTGGGAAATCCTTCCCAACTTAAAAAGCATGAAATTGGTCTCAAAGTAGACATGACTGAAATCAGTGTGCTAGAAGTAAGTCCAAATCTGTGCTGACTGTATTGTCACAGAGGAAGATGAGTGAGAGGCGCATGGCTGCACTGAGACAGGAGAACAGAGACAGCGATTCCGAGGATGGGGATACGACGCACCGCAGCATTGCTGGTAATGCCACATTACACGTATCCGCAGAGTATCACTCATATAATCTTCACACATGTACTCACCTCAAGAGCTATTCTGCAGGCAGTTGACATAAAAGAATGAAGACAACATATAAATGAATGGCAGGAAAAAATCTGGAAAAACATTAGTCGTTATTTAAGCCAAGTGTTGAAAACTGTGTAATTATAAATGTATGTATACATGCTTATAGATTTAATTTTCTTTTAGATTATATTCATGCTGCTGGTCAAACATTTGGGAATGCATAGCTTTTCAGAAATTAATGCCTGATACAAGACTTCAGCTGCTCAAGTCTGTGGTCGATGCCCATCTTGCACTACCCAGACTGACATTTCTCTGGGTTCCCTAAATCTTTTCACAGTAATATGTACAAAAGATTGTAAAACAGCTAAATTTTAAAAGTGGTGATCCCAAACCCATCTTTGCTTTCAAAGAGTCTTTAGTGGATGTTCTATTGTATTATATGCACAGACACACAGTTTATACACAGTCTGCAGTTTATGACTGTAGTTATGCTGCTCAACAATTTTGCTAATAATCTGTGCACCAGTACCAATACATACAGTGGGTACGGAAAGTCTTCAGACCCCCTTTCAATTTTTCACTCTTTGTCATATTACAGCCATTTGCTAAAATCATTTAAATTAATTTTTTCCCTCATTAATGTACACACAGCA
>JBBPDA010000009.1:24117602-24135839 GCA_037974385.1 Arnoldichthys spilopterus
CGGCCAGCTCTAGGAAGGGTTCTGGTCATCCCAAACGTCTTCCATTTAAGGATTATGGAGGCCACTGTGCTCTTGGGCACCTTAAGTGCAGCAGAATTTTTTTTGTAACCTTGGCCAGATCTGTGCCTTGCCACAATTTTGTCTCTGAACTCTTCAGGCAGTTCCTTTTTCCAATTTTTTGTCTGTCAATATGTGGTGCTGTGTGTACATTAACGAGGGGAAAATAATTTAATGATTTTAGCAAATGGCTGCAATATGACAGAGTGAAAAAGTGAAGGGGGTCTGAATACTTTCCGAACCCACTGTATACTTTACTGTCCTGTGCTTAATAGTTGTGTGGCTAAGCTATATTGAGTAGGAGTTCTTTTGTGTTTATGTACTTTAGGTTTTCCCACCCTTTTGCACCCCATAGCCCACACAACAAATCTTCTGAGGCCCCCAAGTTAAACAACCCCATCATTTAAAATGGAAACAAAAATCAAAGATTAATCAATGCATCCTCCTGATTTCCCCATGACTATAAAGGAATGACATAAGAGTACCCATATCTGACAAATACCTAAAACTTTTTTATGTCTAGCTATTTATTCAAAATATATGCATTCAGATCAAAATCAAAGTTTAATGTTTATGTCGGTCAAGCCTTTTACCAGACAAGTTTATGTTTGGTTATGTTTGGTTAACTTCTACATATTTTATATCATATTGTTTTATGTGTACAAAAAAATCTAACAGCCCCCAAGCAGTACTACTTTGGCTCACTGCATGACCTATATTGACTGTAGTATTGGTTGTGTTTACTGTCTTTTGTGCTGTGATTGAAAGAAAGGAGATTGAAAAGGTTTCACTAAAATGCAAAGTGCTTTTGATTCTTTAGATGGCAGTACTTCAGACATCTCGGCTACTGCCAATCAGGCCATTCCTTTCCAAGCCAAGAACTACCACAAAAGTGTCTCTGAAAACAAGGAAATTGTCAAGCTGGTCTCTGTACTAAGCACCTCCATCAACTCCACTAAGAAGGTATGCTGCTCTTCTGCTGACATTTACATTTATTCATTTGGCTGCCGCTTTTATCCAAAGTGACTTCCAAGACAGAGGAAACAATCGAGCATTAGAGCTGCACAGGGCAACACTGAAGTGAGTGCTACAAGGAAGTTCAATGCATTCCCCTTAATTGTAATTGTAAAATACGAACGGCAGGTGCTGCAATAAATATTGAAGACAAGTGTTAGCAATAGCAACAGACAGCAACTACTAAAATAAATACATATTCCAAGTACTTACAATGACTACAGACAGCAACTGCTACAGTAAATATGGATGACAAATGCTAAATATAACTAAGTGGAACATTACTATCTGGGGGACATTCAGACAGTTATCTGGTACCAATAGTTCGTATGTGACCTATAGGCTTATGTGCTGAGGTGAGTGGGGAACAGTTGAGTTTTGAGGCGCTTCTTGAATGTGGAGAGAGACTCTGCAGATCTAGTGTCACTGGGCAGCTCATTCCACCATTGAGGAACAATGAAGGAAAAGAGTCTGGAGTGGTGTTTGATTCCACCTGGGGGATGGAATCTCCAACTGCTGGTCCCTCAGTGATCTGAGTGATCTGGTGGGTGTGTAGGTCTGGATCAGTGTTTCCATGTACTTAGGAGCTGATCCATTAATGATCTTGTAGGCGAGCATCAAAGACTTGAACTTGATTAGCAAAGTAGCAGCGTCACATCAGCAATGAGTTGCAGCAGTCAGGGCGAGACATCACCAGTGAGTGCCTGGACTAGCAGTTGTGTGACATTTTCTGGAAGGTGTGGCCTGATCTTGTGGATGCTGTAGGGAATAAATCTGCATGACCGTGAGGTTGATGCAATGAAGTCCTTGAAGGTCAGCTGGTCTTCGATGATTACTCCGAGACTCTTTACAGCTCTGGTTGGAGTGATGACCAATGAGCCAAGCTGGATGGAGATGTTGTGATGTACAATTGGGCTGGCGAGTAGGATGAGAATCTCGGTCTTTGATAGGTTGAGTTGGAGGTGTCGGTCCTTCATGTAGCATGCGATGTCTGTGAGGCATGCTGTGATTCTGGGGGAGATGGTGTCATCACCTGGTGGGAAAGAAAGGTACAATTGAATGTCATTGGCATAACCTGATGATCTGGCCCAGTGAAGTAGTGTACAAGGAAAAGAAGAGGGTGCCGAGCACCGATCCCTGAGGAACACCGGTGTTCATCAGGAGAGAAGCCGATTCTTCACTGCTCCAGGATACCTCATTGAATCTGTCTGTGAGGGAAGACCTGAACCAGTCGAGTGCCCTTCCAGTAAGGCCGAGACTGGAGAGGATGGAGAGGAGCAGTCAGTGGTTGACTGTGTCGATTGCTGCAGATAAGTTAAGCTGTATGAGAACTGATGACTTATAGGTAGCTCTTGCCATCTGCAGGGAGTTCACCACACTTAGTAGGGCAGTTTTGGTAGAGTGATCACTCTTAAAATCAGATTGGTTTTGATCCAGGAGGTTGTTCTGTAAGAGAAAAGTAGAGAGTTGGTTATAAACAGCACATTCAAGGATTTTGGAAAGAAATGGTAGGGGAGATACCGGTCCGTAGTTAGCCGCCTGGGAACGGTCAATATTATGCTTCTTCAGTAGAGGTGATACCCTGGCTTTCCTGAATGATGCTGAAATATTCCAGATGTCAGCGATGAGTTTAAATAAGGGTAGAGAAGGTGTTGACTAGCTTGCGACAGTCAGGGATGCGGCTAATCTTGTGGTGGAAGTTTGATGTTTTCTCAGCTGTGACCGCTGAGGAGAAGGATTAATGTCAGTTAATGTCACAAACCACTGGTCCTCGGACTGAAGGCCAGGGAAATGTTTTTCTTAGTCATTTTTAATTTTATGTTGACTGGTATCTAAAAAGCTGGTATATGTTTACAATGATTGATTACATTATTACCATTTAATAAACATGTGCATTCAGGGTCCACTTACTATATACTACTTAGTAGAGGTTAGTGTCCACAAGGGGACCTTAGGTTAAAAAATTTTTATGAGTACTGCCCTAAACCCTCTAGATCTCCCTCTTAGACTTGTGCCCAAAGATGTTAATAAGGGAGTGGAAAGTAACCCGGGATGTTTGACCTTCTACAATACTATTAATTTAAATTTTTAATTACTTAATTTTGTTTAATTTAATACATATATTTTTGTGCATTTGCATATGCAAAACTATTTAACCAATAAATTTAATCTTGGCCCTATTCCATGTAATGTTGTAAAGCAGAAAAATGAGGGGAAATTTTTTTTTTTAATGTGAAAATTTTAAAGGCATGAGTACTGTTTATAGACACTGTAGCATTTAGTCCAGTATTTTCTTACTGGTCGTAGTTTCCATTGCCTGTAAGTGTACTGTGATAAGGACCTTGAGAATGGCCCTGGCCTGATTTTGTTCCTGGCACAGGAGGTGATGAATGCCCTGTATCGCTTCAATCAATATCACCACATCTGGAAGCAAGACAGGGAGAGCACCATCCAGAACTTCAGCCAGGGCAGTCCTCTGCTGGCCGAGTTCGAGACTCAAATCCTTTTCTACCGGGACCTGGAGCGGGCGATCAATGCTGAGCCTGATTTTATCACTGTAGGGGCGCTGGCACTTTACACAGGTATGATCACTGGCTGATTCACTTGGGAAACTGGTTGGCCATATTCCTGTTAATGCTGTATGTTCTATTTTAAACTGCATTTCATTTGGCACAGTTTTTGTAAAACATCATTTGATGATGTTAAGTCAGTCCTAATACAGCTGCTGAATAAGTAAACTGAATGTCAATAAACATGAACATTGAAATGTTCCATATCTTAGATATTTTCTGAAAAATTTTGTTGTCAGACCACATAAACCTAAATGCCAACAGAAAATAACACTTGCCAACGTTCATGTTTTTATATTTCATAATTTTAACTTCAAGTAAAGGCAGCCACATTTTCCTTAGCTGGGCAGTAGAAGCCTACTGGTTAAAGACTTGCCCATGTGATCGTAGGGTTGCAGGTTCAAGTTCCAGCCCAGGTATCACTGTCCCACTATACAGCTGCACCATGTATGGATGGGTTAAATGCAGAGGTGACATTTTTTGTGGTGCACTTTGTATGATGGGGTGTGTTCACAATGACAATTTTCACCTTACTTCAATTCACTTCACTGCAGCTGATCTGAAGCTGGCCCTCACTGCTGAGACCAAGGGATGGATTGTGGACTTTGGCCACCACTGCAACAGGAAGTACCGCGCTGAGATGGAGCAGGTCTTTACGTTTGTGGATGAAGCAAGCAAGAAACTGAACCGGCAGATTAAAGACCTGGATGACATTCGCATTGCTATGGCAGCGCTTAAGGAGATTAGGGAGCATCAGATCACCATAGACTTCCAAGTGGGCCCTATTGAGGTACATAACTAAGGTGAAGTCTGTACTGTTGGAAATGACAGGAAAGGTTCATATCTTTTTCTGTATTTCACCTATAGGTTCTGTTAAGTGAATGTAAATGGCGAGGACCAAAATCACTTCCAGAAATGCTGTGATGTGGATGTAGATCATGTTTGTGATAGATGAAATACAAAGTTCCATGTGTCCCCAAGTTTAAATGAGTTCATTCTGCTTTCTCCAGGAATCCTATGCCATGTTGAATAAGTATGAGCTGTCTGTAGCCAAGGAGGAGACAGAGAAGGTGGACACGCTGCGCTACACGTGGGAGAAGCTGCTGGCTCGCAGCTCAGAAGTGCAGAACGAGCTGGTGTCTTTGCAGCCCAACTTCCGGGGAGAGCTAATTAGCAATGTGCAGACGTTCGTGGAGGACTGTGGGCACTATTATGAGGACTACAAGAAGGTCAGTCCACAAGGGTGGGGCTTTATATTTTAGAGTGGAGGGGGGCACAGGTAACGGATGGGTTTACCACTAAAGGTACTGAGGTACCCGTGAGCAAGGTAACTTCCACAAGCACTTCTCCCTGGGTGCTGCCACAATCAGCTGCCCACTGCTCCTTCATATATGGGTTAAATGCAGAGGTCAAATTGTGTTGTGGTGCAGTGTGTGCTGTGCTGTGCTGTGTTCACAATCACAAATAATCCCTCCCTCACTTACTCACTCACTCAGATGTCTGAGGCATATTTCCATTGCCACAATGTTTTAATTTCTACTTTTCTAGCAGGAATCCAAACAAAATGGCTGTATGTGTTTGTTCAGCTGAAGGATAATAGTCGGCTTCTCAATACCTAGGCAGGGGTATAAGAATACCTTATGCTGACATGGCTTTTAGTAGGGGTGAAGTGTTCATTAATTTTTTTTAATGTAATTTTGATTCTGATTTCTTTACAGCCAAATTTAACAAGAGCTGATTTTTTTGGGGCCGATTTTTTATTTGTTTTAAACAATTACTTTGTTTATTGCATCTCTATTGAAAGCTCTTTTAGCTTCATAAAATTACTATACAAATTGGCTAAAATAATAATAATAAAAAAACCAGAAAAGCCTTTTGCTGATAGAGTTTTCTTGGGTGTATCCTGTCAGATTTAGATTTACAGCTCTACTCAACAGTGAATGGTAATTTGTGGAGACATGGTAGCGTGGTAGAATTTTTTGTGTGATTTGAAGTAATCAGTCATGACTATTGTTACCCATTGATTAAAAATATACATGTTATTCCCAGGACGGTCCCATGGCGATTGGCTTGGCACCTCAGGATGCTAGTGACCGACTTATTATGTTTCAGGTATAGTGAAGTGACCCAACCCTTCTTACATTTATGAAACCTATTATACCTGGTTATTAACAGTACTGATTCACATTCATTCCAGAACCGCTTTGATAACCTCTTTCGCAAATACATCACCTTCACTGGAGGTGAAGAGCTCTTTGGCCTGCCTGTTACCCAACATCCCCAGCTGCTTGAAATCAGGAAGCAGCTCACCCTGCTGCAGAAACTCTACGGCCTTTATAACAATGTCATTGACACTGTAAATGGCTACTACGACATCCTGTGGGCTGATGTCCACATTGAGAGGATCAACACTGAGCTCTTAGACTTTCAGACAAGGTGAGTGGCAGAAAAGTATGAAATGTGAAAACGTAATTTTTTTTCCCATCACATTACTCTCTCTCTCTCAAAAGATAGATCTTCTCTATGACAATCATATAATACTTTACACCAAAAAGGGATGAATGCAGCAGGGGATTTCAATTTCACTGTCCAAGTCAGACAGCCTTCTTTTTAGCCAGACTCATTCTTTGCGTTTCTCGGAAACTGCAAATGAAAGTCAGGTTTAAGAACTCGGCCACGGCAGGAGTCTTTTTTATTGAAAAGCAAAAGACAGATTCTCTCTGTCAGATTTCATTCAGAGCATCCCCCCAGAGGTGGTATGGACTTTTCAATCTTGATTTTATAACAAACAGGGTACATTTCCAAATGTTGCGTGCCACTGGAACACAGCTAGCCAGTCTTGCTTTAGAAAGTACCACTAATCTCCACACTACAATATCTTGCCTTCATATTAGTTTATGTAAAACAATACCCCATTCATAATGCACCACATTATGAGTTATAGTATGAGAGATACAGAAACATGGTTAGCGGTTTCTCACATTACATTTGTAACAGATTATGTGGGCCTTGTGTGGGATCTTAGCACAGCCCCTTTTGCTTTTTTGTGTATATTATGAGTACTGTCACTATTTTTAAACAAATTGTAAAAAAAACCCCAAAAACATTTATTTTGAATTAAAATTTCCAAAACTGTGTTCTCTGTAGGCAGCGCATGCTTACTTTCACTTAGCAAATCAACAAAATGCCTTTTGACCAATGGAATCCCAAACATTAGCATATTACTGTAGCACATAGACAGAAATGATAGTTTTCAGCCAATTAAAGAGAGCCTATAAACAACAATGTGTACTACATAAGCTGGATAGTACCAAGTAGCTGATAGGATGACTATTATGCCATATTATGTTGTTTTAATGTGTAATTTATGTGTACAACTTAATTAGCTTGTTTCATTTTCAAGTAAAAAAGCCCCCACGTACAGTATGTGTGGGCAGTGGTGGCCTATTGGTTAGGACATTGCCCTGGGGAGCTAAAGGTCACAGGATCAAGTCCTGACCCTGATACCACCGAGGTACCCTTAAGCAAGGTACCATCCCGCTACCCTGCTCCCCGGGTGCTGTTGATAGTTGCCCGCTGCTCCACGTGTGCACGTGTGATGGGTTAAATGCAGAGGTCACATTTCTTTGTGGTGCTTGAGTATGTTCCCAATGACAAATAAGTCACTTTCACTTTTTTCACTTTTTAAAAATGTCTTCAAGTATCATGTTGATGTATTGTGGTCAGTAAACTTTAAAAGACAATATTTTTCCTATTTATTCCCTGTGTAGATGTCGTAAGCTACCTCGGGCCTTGAAGGAGTGGCAGGCCTTTTTGGATCTAAAAAAAACTATTGACGATTTTAGCGAGTGTTGCCCCCTGCTGGAGTTGATGGCAAACCGAGCTATGATGACACGCCACTGGAAAAGAATCACAGAGGTCACCGGCCACACCTTTGAAGTAGAGACGGACACCTTCAAGCTCCGCAACATCATGGAAGCTCCGCTCCTCAAGTACAAAGAAGAAATTGAGGTGAGACTAAAGTCTAAGTTCATTCCACTGCTTATGCATGTTCTGTCATGATGGATGGATTGTAGTTTGAATTTGCTTGTTTAATGTTTCTTTGTGCATAATTAATAAGGTAATGTGAATGTGTACACTAGGATATTTGTATCAGTGCTGTAAAGGAGAGGGACATTGAGCAGAAACTGAAGCAGGTGATCGCAGAGTGGGATAATAAGACCTTCACGTTCGCCCAGTTCAAAACCCGAGGGGAACTGTTGCTGCGTGGAGACAGCACTTCTGAAATTATCAGCAACATGGAAGACAGCCTAATGATGCTGGGCTCCCTCATGAGCAACAGGTACTAGATATTCCTGTACAGTGGCTTTTAGTAAAAAGTGGCAGGGTCTTGCCTGCTTCTGGATGAGTTGCATCACTAGTTTAACTATTGTTTAAGGATTTAACCATAGGGGTGTAATTACATAACAAAAACATGCCTGTCAAGAAGCTACAGGAAATTAGGGGCTTCAGCTCAGAGCATTTTGCATATAAAATGCATTAACCACAGATAATCAGTGTTCCAATATTTATGGAAAGCAGTACCAAAGTTATTTCTACCTGCTCTGTTATTAAAATCTTGCACATGATCATTCATATTCATCTTACAATATTCTGGGTCCTTTCAGATATTGATAAGTCCCAGTAAAAGCATCGCAACACCTGCCCTCACATGGGATCATCAGAGTACCTTTACAATGAAACCATTCTCACCTAATATGTGTCTGTAGGTACAACACCCCATTCAAGGCTCAGATCCAGAAGTGGGTCCAAAACTTGTCTAACACTACGGACATAATCGAGAACTGGATGACTGTGCAGAACCTCTGGATCTACCTAGAGGCAGTGTTTGTTGGTGGAGACATAGCCAAACAGCTTCCCAAGGTACTCTCCATTTCTTACACATTTTGTTAAACTAGCCACTGCCAGTTGGGTTTGAAGTTGGAAGATTTTGAAGATAAACTTACTGTATAAAATATGTATATTGTTCCTTACCTGTCCTCATATATGTTTGCTTATGTGCAGGGTTCAGCAATAATAACTGCCTGATTTTTTTAGGGTTTGTGATTTAAGCATGCAGTTTGTCCAACACTTATAAGTGAGAAGCGAAATTGTATACATTTTTTGCCAAATTCTAAGATTATCATAACAGAGAGGGTATTCAAATTGTCCTTCACCACTGTCCAATGACAATGAATGTAGCAGGGGTGTCAGACTGGGTTCCATCTAGACAACAGCTCTACAGGATAGCATTTTACTTTTTGTCACACTCTAAAAACAGCTCGTAGGCCTTTCCAATTAGCTGATGAATCAATAATAGTGTTTAATTAGGTAGTGCTCTAAACTCTGCAGAGTCATAGCCTGGAGTTAACACAGTTTGATACCCCTGGATAACAGCATTATGTTGATTTAACAAGCTCCACCATGTAACAGTCCAACCAGTGACTGTTTTAAACCATGTGCTACAGGAAGCCAAGTGGTTCTCCAACATTGATAAGTCCTGGGTGAAGATTATGACTCGAGCCCATGAGATGCCTAATGTGGTACAGTCCTGCGTGGGGGATGAAGCTATGGGCCAACTACTGCCTCATCTTCTTGAACAGCTTGAAATCTGCCAGAAATCCCTTACTGGGTACAATTTCCATCCATTTTATTACATAAGCATTCGGCACTTATGTGTTCTTCGGACATTAAATTCACAATCTGGAGCTTGTAAAAATGTTCACGTTAACTTCATGGGGTATTTAAAATAATATTTAAAGATGTCACCCATTAAAGATGTCATTTGGTCAGTTTTGGTGAGGTTTGGTCACTATAACAGTTTTTGAAACGTTTAATAGTAGTTATAAAGGCAAAAGCAAAGAACACATGTAGAAAGCTGAAGGACATACTTCTTCTACCACTGTGTTAACTCTGCTATACCAATGCCATGTTTTTTTCAAGGTACCTGGAAAAGAAGCGTCTCCTTTTCCCACGTTTTTTCTTTGTGTCAGACCCAGCTCTGCTGGAGATCTTGGGCCAGGCATCGGATTCTCATACCATCCAAGCTCATCTGCTCAACGTCTTTGACAATATCAAATCTGTCCGCTTTCACGACAAGGTGATGCCACTTTTAGCACCATATTCATCAACTTATCTTATTACAACTCTTCATCGGTTTCCAGAACTGCCAAACAGACTAAACTATTGTCCTAACACACTTTCAGTAAAGATTAATTGTGTTAACTTTGTCTTTAACACAATACATTTATTTATTAAACTTCAAGTAATAATACAGATCATTTTTCTGCTAACATTTAATCAGAAGTTTTGTCTTTTTTACAGTGCATTTTTTGACATTCTTTTTGAAAGCAAGATTTTTGGAGAATCTGTTTCTTTGTCCCAGATATATGACAGGATCCTGGCCATCTCATCACGTGAGGAGGAAACAGTGGAGCTGGACCGCCCAGTCACAGCCGAGGGCAATGTGGAGGTGTGGCTCAATGCCCTCCAAAAGGAATCCCAGAGGTCCTTGCATCTTGTGATTCGTCAGGCAGCTCTGGCCGTTCAAGACTCTACCTTTTATCTCATTGACTTCTTGGACTTCTTCCCTGCCCAGGTTTCTAAGGAACAATTCCATAACACAGCAGTAATATTACAATGTGGAAAGATTCTTTTTCTATTTTAGATTCGCAGTCAGGAATTGTTAAAACATTGACTTAGACAACCTTAACCGTTACTGCCTCTATTAACACAAGGCTTAGTTTATATATACACTGTTTTAAGCTTGTTAGCATTGTACTGATTTCTAATTCGGGCCTTAATGGGATCTGCTAGCCTTCATTTATTATAAGCCTTTTTTTTGGTCAACCAAGAACAATTTAAGGTCATTATCTCCACAAACCATCAGGCTGAAAACTGTAATGAAAAAATATCTACTGTGATGAAAAAAATCTTACTTAGATCTTACAAAAATTGTATTCTTGATGTCATTTTAACAGCTTGTATGTTTGGCATAGGTGGGTTTGCTTGGTATCCAGATGATCTGGACAAGAGATTCTGAAGAGGCCTTGACTAATGCTCGATATGATCGCAAGATCATGACCAAGACCAACCAGTCTTTCCTGGATCTCCTTAATACACTTATAGATATGACCACAAAGGATTTGGGGTCAGTGGAAAGGACGAAATACGAAACCTTAATTACCATTCATGTTCATCAGAGGGACATTTTTGATGACTTGGTGAGTCATTATAAGTAGACTTGGTATCTGAAACAACTAAACATGTAGAATCAAAGTCAAATGCTTATGCCTTTGCACAAGAAATTTTGGAAGTTTTTCCTTATTTTCTAACCTGGTTAAATCTGTAATGTTAGTAGGTTTACTGCCTTATAAGTAAAGGTTCCTGTGCAAATTACCCTTTATAATTTTTAGAACCCATAGTGTTTTCTATAATCTAATGGTTACATAATGGAACAACCTATTAATAGACAGTGGACTGGAAAACAACGCTAACAATCCAATGTTTGACTTGGATCAAATTTTTTAATCTTAAGGAAATACTGCAATCGAATATAATGGCCCAATGAATTTATTTTTTAATACCTCTCACAGAGCAGTGTGATTTCTGTCTTGTTACATAGCACATGTGAATGGGAACTTCCGTACACTGATGTAATTTGTCTAACTATGTTAAAACAAATTTAGCCAGTTTTAGAAATTATTTGATAAGTCTTAGTAATCCTAACAAACATTTCATTCTCTTTGATGCAATGTCTACAGATAAAGGTGATATACATGAACAAAACCATGAGAAAAAGTAGATTTTTCTGGTGGGCAGTGGTGGCCTAGTGTTTAGAACCTTGCGCTTGTGAACAGATGGTTGCAAGTTCAGTTCAACTCAGTTTTATTTATATAGAGCTTTTTACATTGTCACAAAACCGCTTTACAAAGTCCGGGTCAAGCCCCAAAGGAGCAAGCCAAATGTGAGGCAAGGAAAAAAATCCCTAACCTGTAGGAAGAAACCTTGGAAGGAACCAAGACTCAGAAGGGGAACCCATCCTTCTCTGGTTGACCCCAGATGGCAATAAAATAAAGAACATTCTAAAAGATGAAAACAGTTTATGAAAGCGGCATCAGTTAAGGTTAATGATTGGTTAAGGTGTGTGCAGCAAATAAACATGAAGTGGTTGTCTGTGGTGATTAAGCTATTGTAAAAATGAATGAGCAGGAAGTAAGTCCTACTGATCAAACAATCTATTCAAGGGTACAAGCCCCAGTGATAATAGCAGTCCCAACCCGAGTATCACTGTGGTACCCTTGAGCAAGGTATCATCCTACTGCCCAGGTGCCGTTAATAGCTGCCTGCTGTTCCATGTGTGCGCGTGTGATGGGTTAAATACAGAGGTCACATTTCGGTGTGGTGCATTTTGTGTGTGACTGAATGTGGTCACAATGACAAATAAGACACTTTTACTTTAATGTTATTTATTCAACAAAATATCAATAGATGTAATATTCTTCTGGGAAAAAGGTAAGTACGCTCGTGGCCTTAGAAGTAAGTATTGTTCCTTTAGCAGAAATAACTTCTTGTAGGCTTTCTATATAATTGTCTACCAGTGTCTGAAATTTTTGGCCAATCCTCTATGTAAATTTCTTTTAAATGAGTTTAAGATGTTTGAAAGTTTTCTTGAATGTACTGCCCTTTTGAAATCCTACACAATATTTCAATGGGTATAAAAAATACCTAATTTCTTCTTTTTGAGCTAATTTCTTTGTGGATTTGCTAGTGTGCTTAGGATCATTATCCTGTTGAAATGAACAATTTATAATTTTTCAAAATTAATTTAAATCGCAGTTTAAAAATAATGATTTCAAATCATACAGAGCTTGAGAATTGCTGCTTTGGCACAGTGCATATAAAAAGTCCACCTCTAGTTCAACTTCATCTTTTGGACGGAAGGCCTGACATTATCTTCAAGCAATCTTTTATATAATGCAGAATTCAGCATTAATCATTGACTGCAAGCTGCCCAGTCACCTCAAACCATAAAATTCCCATTACCAAGCTTAAAAGTAGATATGAGGTTCTCAAGAAAAGCTGCCTTTAGTCTATAATGTGTTTACTGTTATTGTTACTAAACCCTGGATGCCAGGTTTAAATAAAACATGCGATGAGCAAACTGTACAGCAAACAGCACAGTCTCTTAATCTTTTATAACTTTTCAGCTTTCACTGAGATAAGTTTCACAGTACATTTTATCATTCTGAAATTTTATTTGAGGATGTCATGAAATATGCCTGAACAATTTAAGCAATATTTGACCTTAAAATCTTATCATGGCTAAAGCATCTGCTAGATCTGTGGATGTTCTTCTAATGTTCTTCACTGCCATGCTACTTTTGTATCCTCTAGTGTCGTTTGCACGTCAAAAGTCCAACTGATTTCGAATGGCTGAAGCAGTGTCGCTTCTACTTCAATGAGGACTTGGATAAAATGATGATCAACATCACAGATGTGGGCTTTGTGTATCAGAATGAGTTTCTGGGCTGCACTGATAGACTGGTTATTACTCCACTCACTGACAGGTGATGCAGTGACAGACAACAATGCTTCACTTTACTACACACTAAAAACTGCTCCATTTGCACCAATTATTATACAATCACAATGAAAATAAATACCTAAGAGTATGGTATATTTTCCTCAGATGGCTGAAAGATACAATATTAGTAGGATTTGTTCCAGAGGACAATTACTAAACCAGATTACATTGTCGTGTCTGATGCAGCTTGTGATTAACTTCAACACCTGTTCTGTTTTTTTTCCCCTGGCTCAGGTGCTATATTACCTTGGCCCAGGCATTAGGGATGAGCATGGGGGGAGCCCCGGCGGGACCAGCTGGAACAGGAAAGACGGAGACCACGAAAGACATGGGTCGCTGTCTGGGAAAATATGTGGTGGTCTTCAACTGCTCTGACCAGATGGATTTCAGAGGCCTGGGGAGAATATTTAAGGGTGAGAATTGAGTTTTCCAAATATTTTAATACTAGTAAATAATATTATAAAACATTACTATTTTAATAGTTTTCAAGGTAGATAAATGTTCTAGAACCAATTAGTTTGCCTTGCAAAGTGTTTGTTCGGGGGGTTCTGTAAGTTTGACTCGCAATAATAAATTAAGGTGAACTTAACCACATAAACTGTACAAAGTAAGCCTTAGCTTTCTTCAGATAGCAGTTCTTAGTTCTTAGCTTTTTTCTATAGGCAGTGCTTTCTTTCATCTATAAACAACAATGAGCGATCATTGAATGATGTTCCCTATCCTGATATTCATATATCGCCAGCCCTGCACAATTTAGTGTTTTCCATATTCTGACACACCTACTTGAACTCAACAAGGGCTTCTTAACTGGCTGATTAGTTGGATCATGGGTGATAAAGCAAGCACAAACCCCAAAATATGCAGGAGAAGGAATAGCCTGGGACCAGTAATGTAATGTAATGTGTAGTTATCGGTGATGCTCCCATTTCTTTGAACAAGTGTGTTAAGTGTGTAGCAGGTCAAAATGAAAAGTCTAATTTACACATTTTCCCACTTACTCCAGATGTAGTTAATCAGAAAAGACATTTTTTGTGTCAAAATGCTGCTTTTTTACTTTAGCACTAGCAAGGCTGGCTTTGCTAACAAGACTCGCTAACACTCAGAACTCAGTAGTCACTCACGTAGGTCCATTTATTTTTGTATTTAGATGTAAAAGTGACCATTTGTCATTGTGAAAACACTCAAGCATCACAACAAAATGTGACCTCTGCATTTAACCCATCACACGTGCAGCAGTGAACAGCTATCAACAGGAAGCAGTGTAGCAAGACAGTACCTTGCTCAAGGGTACCTCAGTAGTGCCCGGGCTGAGACTTGAACCTGCAACCTTCAGGTGCCAAGGGAAATGTCCCAACACTGCCTACAATGTATAGTCTTCAGAGTCCTAAACCACATCCATAGGTCTGTGCGATCTTATGTGTGGTTTACAAAAGTTAAGAGATGTTTTGTTGAGGATTTTGTAGAATTGATTTGGGTCATTATAGGTGATTATTGAGTTCTAGTGTCTTCCAGCAACATTGATTTTACATTACAAACATAAGCTTAATCTGTTTTTCTCTTTACTGGGCTGTACATGAGTTCTAACTCGGGGCTATGCACCCCAGAACTGCCCTGGGACATGAAGATGTAGTGATAGAGAGGCCAGCATCTGGCCATCCTTGCTGTTACTTTCCATAAGCTGTGTACTAGGTAGCATGGCACTTTTTTATCCCTGTCCTTTTCAAATCTCTTTTTTGACATTTGTGCTATGTGGGGTAGATGTCATCTCCTCCTACAGCTCTTCCTAGTATGCAGTGAGCATGAGACTTTGAGCTGCAGTGCTTCAGCAAACCTGATGTCGATGTGTGCAATGGATGGTTTGTTGGCCTGAGCTCAGATAAAAGTGACCTCATCACTGTCATCTTTAGCAGACAATAGTTTTTGAGAATCATCCAGCAACTTGTTCTCTGCATTCATAGGGGTACAATTTGTGGGCAGTGCTGGCCTAGTGTTTAGGAACATGCCCATGTGTTTGGAGGGTTGCAGGTTCAAGTCTTAGCCCAGATACAACTGAGGTCCCTCGAGCAAGGTACTCTTGAGCCATGTACCATGCTTGCAAATGTATAGTTAGGATAGAGCATCTTGGGTATGAGTCAATAGCATCAGGTGTCAGTCTGAAATCTTTTTACCACATTTGGCATGTTTATGTGGGCATGAGTTAGCTCCAAAGCTAGGTAGCCTACAAGATGGTAGCTCCTAACTGGCTGCTGCCTGTTTGGGGACAGCATAACCGAGCTGCTTTGCTGTTGTTGTTTGGAGATTTGGAGCCAATTTCTGTAAGCTTCGATTCTGTTTTTATGGTGAAGGAAAGAGGGTGATGCCACTGCAAGTTAGCATCCCATGGCCAAGTTGTTAATTTGGTCTGTAGACAGTTTAACTAAGCACTGGATTGCTTAGAACTGAGTTTCTGAGTGAAGCAAGTAGAGGTATTTTTGAGTAACCAAACAATGGGATGTGAGATCTTAAATACAGGGAAGGGAAGCCTACCCCCGAGTGCATGCATCAGTACTGCGGGCCAGTAGGGGCTGGAGCAGTGAATAAGTAGTCCTAAACAGCGAGACGCAACCTATAGTGAGATACTGAAACATATGTTTGAAAGAAAACATCATAGCGCCATTAAAGCTAAACTAAAGATGCAAAATTTGGACACCAAAACTGTTTCCTACACATGGGGTAAGTTAAAATTTGTGTCTGTTTGCTGTCAACCTATTCATCCCATGAACTCTAGTTATTCAGTTATTAGTCTGAAGATTTGTGTATCATGTGTTTGGTTCCAAAGGCCTTGCTCAGTCCGGCTCCTGGGGATGCTTTGATGAGTTCAACCGTATCGATCTCCCGGTGCTGTCTGTGGCCGCCCAGCAAATTGCCATAGTTCTTACCTGCAAGAAAGAACGGAAGAAATCTTTCATCTTTACCGACGGAGACTCTGTGGAGATGAACCCGGAGTTTGGCATCTTTCTTACCATGGTCAGCTCCTCACGTAGCCTCATTCACATCTTTTCTTCCAGACCAGCTTTCCTCTATCCTCATGGATACATCCTTTTTGCTATTGTTGCCCATGCAAAGATCCATTTGCCCTCTTTTGACTAAGCTACCCATCTGAAGGGTTCTGATAGCTGGGGTTAGCCATTAGTAGCACTTGTACATAATTGCTGAAATTTTATCAAAATAAATCTTCCTTTTATTTGAGTTAAAATTATTAGTTATGCACACAGAACCAGTGATATGTATATGCATTTTATTTTATTGAAAAGAGTGATATATATTCCTGATTGGTTGGGAGAGACTCTGTGGATCATCAGTGTAAACAGTTTTCTGTCCATACTAATCTCAGCTGGCTGGGTGCCCCACTAACACTTGCATGGGCTGCTTCAAACGTGAATGTGGTAGGTAGCGCATGGGTGAGGGCATCAGGAGGTCCACCCCTTTTTGGTAGAGCAAACTGCATCCCCCAAACAACATTTTCTTATTAACTGCAACCATGTAAACGATCTTTTTCATGTAATAGGCATATCTGTGTCCTATCACTGTCTGTTTTCCTTCTTACCAAACCGTCACTACCCTGCTGCGTTTCATTGCTTTTAAATGAGTGTTTTTATTCCCTGCTGGGTGTGTGAGGTAGAGGGTTCATTCCCTTGTGGAAAACATAGGCAGTGAGAATTATATCACTGTTGGGGGGGGGTCTGTATTCTCCAAACTCATGCAAAGACATGAGTGCTGTGCAAGCATACTTAAAGCAAGGTAATCAAAGATAGTTTCATGCAAACCGTTAGCACAGCACACCTTGTCGTCTTTGTGTAATTCTGAGAGAATCATTTTTCATTATAACCAATTTATTCTGTGGTAGTTTTACATTTTTCTCAGTATAGGAATATTTATATGTGTGGAAAACAAAGGATATTGCAGAGGAACTGTGGACACTGTTATTCTGTCTGTGTGTGTGTGTGTGTGTATGTATAAAGTGTTGTGAAGTATATATAAAATCTGCATATAAGAAGTAATTTGTTTTTTAGGGAATGCTTTCATGTTCTCTTTCTCTTTTAAATGTTAGCTCCAGTTCTCTTAAAACATACATAGCTCACTATTGTAGAGTAGCTCCGACACGATGTGGAACAAGACAGCTGTCAAATTTTATCTTCTATCACTGTTGTCAAGTTCACGACATAGGCTCAAGGGTAGCGTCAACCAAGTTTTTTCTACAAATCCAAACACAAAATCTGAAAACAGGCAAGGGTCAGGAATCACAAGAAGATCAGTCAGGATAAAAGAATGTTCAGTAGTCTACAATGCAGAACAATACTTCATAGTCATTTTATTTGCCTGACAAAGGACTAGTCTTCTAGTTCACTAGTTTTCTTTGGTGATGTTTTACTTACATCAAACCTTTTACATTAGAGAAAATGGATATGGACCCTTTATATGTTGAAAGTTATTGATTTGCAATATGTAGGCAGTAATCACTATTTCCACTAACACTAAAAACACGCACCAGAATCTCACCTTTAGCCTTAAACCACTTCAGATACAGAACCAGTAGTCATATAGCAAACCAATAAAAAAACATGAAAACGTTGCCCTCATTTCTAAAAGCTACACTTTTTTGAAGCGTTGGTAGTAGTAATTAAACAATATCTTTGCATGATTGCTGACCAGAATGCCCTATTACTGTGTTTGTGTTGTTTCACTGTGTAACAAAGACCATTGATTGTTAACTGTATATTTCAGTCAAATGAACCTACAGCTCACATATAACCCAAAAATGGATTTTGGAATTCTGTTCTCTATTCTTGTCTGTTCACTGCTGATTTTACCACTGCAGTATTTCAGACACTGTCCTCTACTGCTGCCCCCAGGGCTGACTAGTAGTTTTGTTAGTCAAGTGATTATGCAAACCCTAATATTCCTAATACATATATATATATATATATATAT
>JBBPDA010000009.1:24149238-24163743 GCA_037974385.1 Arnoldichthys spilopterus
CCCAAAACACACCAGCAAATCCACCTCTGAATGGCTGAAGAAAAACAAAATGAAGACTTTGGAGTGGCCTAGTCAAATTCCTGACCTGAATCTTATTGAGATGCTGTGGCATGACCTTAAAAAGGCGGTTCATGCTAGAAAACCCTCAAATAAAGTTGAATTACAACAATTCTGCAAAGATGAGTGGGCCAAAACTCCTCCAGAGCGCTGTAAAAGACTCGTTGCATTATTTCTGCAGTTTTAGTTTGTAATTGCATGTATATTCAAATGTTTGGTCTAATGTGAGCTTCCTTGTATCACTTCTAGCTAAATTCAAATTTAATCAAATATATGTTAATGATGCAAATCTAAAAACTCATGACTTTGTAAGCCAAGCAACATTACAGACAATACCAGGAAAACAATTTAGCACTTTTTTGTTGAATGTATATTAAAAGGAATTTAGACTTATTTTCAAAGTCAAAATTATAAATGTTGTCCTTAAACAATGCAGTTTTCAGCAGCCAACTTCTAGAGACTTCCTCAAGTGGTGGGGTGGGTTCTTTAAAGAATGGTTGAAAAGTTCCCACTAAATATGGAATAATATTTTTTGCTTGAAATGTGTATCCCGTATGCCTGTTCTTGATCCCCATGAAAGTCTGATAGTGTGGTTTGAAAATCTTTCCTTGATTGCTCTTTTTTCACTGAGCGCCGCTTTCATTGGCATTAATTTGTTTCTCATCTTTTTTTCCTGAAACTCATGAATACAATTGAGCGAACTGTCTTCGACTAAATGTCACGCATTGTGCATTGTCCTTCGCGTTGTCAGCCATAAAGCGTTTTGCTTGGGAGGCACACATTGTGAAGCCTCGTCGCCTCTCGGCTGTCATCGCCAGAGAACCTGGCCCCATTCAGCTCTGATAGGAATGAGAGGAATGTCTATTATGTCCTGTGGCTCAACAGAATTGAATCTGTCGCCTTTGCTAGATCTCTTGGGTTTTGATATAATGCATGGATGACACTGGGGTCAGTGTGTGAGAAGCACTAGCTGTGTGAAAGCCAAAAAGACTAATCAAATAAATATGGTTTCCAAACCTCTAGACTAGTGGTGCTTAAAACAATTATAAACATGTCATCTTGATTTAATTCATTATTAATACACAATTGCATTTCTGCTCACTGGCTTCCTTAGGAGCTCCACCTACTTGCTGAGTGATTATATTTAATGTGGCGGACCACATGGGTCACTGAAGCTCCCTTCACACAGGCACTTTTACCTAAAAATGTATACGTAATTATACATGAGGGGATTAAGCCAGAGACAAAAATTCGGTAAGTACTGGGAGGACTCATGTGAACAAAAGCTTCATTACCTGGAAATATAGAGCTATTTCACAGGAGTTCATTTTGTGCATGATTCTAAGGAGCAGTGATAAAAACTGGGCAAAAACGATGCAGCATGGTCATCAGACCCCCAATTTTCTTTTCAGCTTATAATAGCATCCCCATACGATGCTTATTTTCGTAATTTTCTGTGATTACAGTGCTTCCTCCAGAAATAAAAGCATGTCTCCTCTCCAGGGTGGTGTCTTTCATGGTTTATTATAATAATAATGTTGAGATGTTCAAGAATTAAAAGAAACCTGGCTGGCCTGTCGCAATTATGATATTGTGTTGACAATGTTTGAGTTTTCTTGGATTTCTATCTCTTTTCAAATCCCATGCCACATTTCAGTGGGGCTAAAAAAGGAAGTGGCTCTTTTTAAGCCATTCCTTGGTGGATGTATTAATGTGCTAAGAATGTTATGCTGTTGAAAGGTCCATTTCATTTTCAAATTTTGGACAGACGGTTTTCCTTTTTATTAACAATCTTTGGTAAGCTGCAGAATTCCTGGCTTAATCAGGGACTGGAAGCTGTCCACTCCCTGAAGCAGCAAAGCAGCCCCAAAACATAATATTTCCACCACCATGCTTCACAGATCGTATAGGGTTCTTCTCCTAAAAAGCTTGTTCAAGTTTGTTAAACCTTTTTAAGATTGTAGACGTATTCACTTTCACACCAACAGCTGTAAGAGTTACCAGCCGAATCCATGATAGAAATCTGGGGACTTCTTTTAGCATCAGACAATCTGCTGTCGAGCTAATTTTGCTGGGGTAGATATTTAAAATCTATACCATTTGTAGATGATTTTCCTAACAGGGAATTGATTTATTTCAAATAATTTATAGATCTTTTTTAAAATAATTTGCAAGACTTATAGACATACACAACTTTATTTAAGGCCTCTGAAATTTCTTTAGATCTTGGCATGATGACTTCAATAGAAAAGAGGACACCAGACCATTTTTGTCAAATTTAAATCTGGTGCCTAATCTGGAACACATGAGTCTAATTTTATTACCTTGAGTGGTTGATACTGGGTGTAATAAGGGTGTATTGTTTTTTATTTAAGGGCTTTTAGTTTATGTATTTTATGTCTTATGTGTAATATTTACTTGCTTAAAAATATTGAAAAAATCAACAATTTTCATGGGGCCTACATATTTGTTAATACATGGCTGTGATTAACTGAGGTGAAAGTGACTGTAACTGACCATTTGCAAAACAATGACATGTCTAATCTAATGACAGTCATGCGATTGTGTAATAACTTTGACAGGCGTATCGACTGATGCTCTGTAACTTGTCTTTGCTGATTTTGGTGAACATGGGTTGATTAGGGTGTGTGTACTGTGTGCGCAGGAGCAGGGTGGGGAGGTGTCCCGGGAGCATATGGAGCGGCTTTATGTCTTCGCCCTCATGTGGAGTGTCGGTGCCCTCCTGGAGTTGGACGATCGAAAAAAGATGGAGCACTGGATCCGTCACCATGACAACATCCATCTGGACCTGCCGGGCATCCCTCCCCACAGTGAGGACACCATGTTCGACTACCACGTCACCAACGAAGGTCCGCAGCATAAACAGACGTGCACTCGTTCTTATTCTCTCTCTTACTGATGTTTTAACTCACTCATTCACTCTGTTCCTCTACTTCTTCAACACTCTTTTTTCTTTCTCTCTCTCTCTCTATCTCTCTCTCTTTGTTACTCTGAATCTGAATATTGGTCCCTCCCTCTTTCTCTCTCTTTCGCTCTCTCTCCCTCTTTCTTTCTCTCTCTCTCTCTCTCTCGCTCTCTCTCCCTCTCTCTTTCTCTCTCTCTCTCTCTCTCTTTCTCTCTCTCTCTCTCTCTCCCTCTCTCTCTCTCTCTCCGTCTCTCCCTTTCCCTCTCTCTCTCTCTCTCTCCGTCTCTCTCTCTCTCTCCGTCTCTCTCTCTCTCTCTCTCTCTCTCTCTCTCTCTCGCTCTCTCTCTCACTCTCTCTGCTTTTTGTGCTCCCCCTTCCTTTTCTATTTTATGCTCTGCTGAATATCTCATCACAACATAACAGGGTGAGGAATTATCTTTGCATTTCACTGTAAACTTTTTCTCTCTATTGAGTTTTAGTCGAAAATGCATATAAATCATCTCACTGCCGGCTCATCCTCCCCTTTGTCTTTTTTTCAATTTGTCACAATATACATCATCTACACGCTCTACTATTTAAATCACATTAGCAAAGCAAAGCATTTGTCCTGCTGTTTTACATTTGCCTTTAGCTTGTTCATGTGTCTCTGAAATATCCATTTATGACTTCTAGGCTATCCACCAGTCCATGTTGTTTCATTTTTTTTAGATGTAACTGCATTAAAGGGCCCATTTCGTGGAAAGCATGACATTGCTCTCATACTCTCTCTCATGTTTTTTTTTAAATAAAAGAGATTAATGTAGTATGTACACTGTTGAAGTTTTAAAACTTATCCCTCACTATCCGGCCCATATATAGAAATTAAGCTGTAAAAACATCTTGTTTTGAATCCACTGCTTTCACGATGTCACAAATACTCCTTCTCTTCAGGCTACAGCAGTTTAGATCCACCCATTCAGTTTTAAGTGTTTCAGTCAGTGCTGCTTCTTGAATAAGTCACAATACAGAACAACCAGTCAGAGCTGTGCTAATTTACATATGTCACTCCTAAAGGCACAGTAACAAAATCAGACACTTTGATGCTAAGTGTTTTAAAGGGTTTGTTTTTTGGTTATATGAATGCACGTGTCCTCAGTGGATCTCAGAAATGACTTTTCTATTTAATGGTAGTTAAATAAAGAGTGGAGAAAAACTTTTTCAGCTGGACACATTTAATCTACAAATCTACACTTTTCCCAACACATCTTCCAACCAGAACAAGTATTAGCTGGCTGGCTAACTAATATTACCCAAATAGCTAACTCCATCATTTTTTTTTAAATAACAGGCTCTGAAACTTAAAAGTATAGCTTCTGTGCAGGGTTTAATGATAAAGCGTCAGAAAGGGTCTTATTACGTCATTTTTTTTACTTTTGGCATATTTTTATTTTTTGGCATCAAAACATGGTGACTGCAACTTTCTTGATAAACAGACTAGTATAAATTCTCCAAAGTCACCAAATCATTCTTCTTTTGTCTTACATTAGAAGTTAGGAATGTTTTTGCCTTCTCCTGAAAGGTTACAATTTTGGAGATACTTCTTTTTCTTGGGCAACAACTACATTTCATATATTCATGTTAGATTTATCAAATGATCTGTTATGTAAAACAGATTATACATTAATACATGTCACAATTTTTTGTTTGTGTGTGTTGTTCTGTTGTTTTTTATTTAGAGTTTTTAAAAATTGTGCAGCAATCCTGGTAGCATTGTAATGCTTGTGCCTGTTAGCTAATACATTTAGCTTGTTTTAACTACTGTAAGCTAATGTTCATGGTAAGACCAGGCAACCAAAGTATGAGTACTCTTCTCTTACATAAGTTGGGATTTCTAGTATGAATAGCAGTGGAGACAGTGAAGGGAGAAAAGCTGTACCTTTCAGATAAGTGCAGTGAGAAGTGGTTCAGTCTGCTATATTTCGAGTTGACGCTTTGCAGGCCCATGGGGATGTGATGGGTCAGCTGTGCTTAGTGAGAAATGGTGCTATTATTCCAGACTGATTTGAAACTCAGAGTACATGCAGAGCACTGGGAATTGAGCTTTTTTAGACTGTACTGATGGGTTAACTCTACTCCCTTGTGGTTTCACCTAATTTTCTGAGTCTAGGATTTTTTACAGGGAGATATCTGAACAGCCACGCCTTTCCCAAGCTGATCTCATACACTCAATGTGCAGTTTATTAGAACCCTCTGACCTGTATTTTCATTCGATGGCTTTTTAATTTGATCCACCTGCCATATAGGTCCACAGTATAGGTGTACACTTTCAGACTGTAGCCCATCCACCCCGTACGTTTCTGACCACAGGACCACTGTCAGCTAGATCATTTTTTGTATTTGAGCAATAAAATACATTAGTCACTTATATATTGGACAGGGACATGTGAGTGGCACAGCTAGCATGAGAGTGGTCCAACATCCAGAAATATCCAGCCAAGAGCAGCTATTTAGTTCTCTATAGGACCCACTGACATGCACAAATTCAACTATTCCCTGACCAAACATGTTTAATTCACCTCATTAAGGGCTCGATAATCATTTTATGAGTTGAACCAGGTTGTGGCAGGTAATAGCTGTAAGAGCAGAGTGCTGGGTCCCCAGGAGCAGGATTACGAAACATTGGGCTAAATGGTAGCTGACACAAGCTGTCCATCAGTAGATAACCTTCAGAACTCAGAATAGGGTTATGACTTCTGATCTATTTTCTTCTTTTTTTTGTTCTTTGATATCCCCAGAATCAGGACACTTGGTCAGTCATCTTCTTTCTCTTTGAAGCAGTGTTTGCCCCTAGGAGTTGAGTTTGCGGGCTTTTGAATTTAAATACTAGTTTAATCATAAGATGTACTTTCTTGTTTATAGGCCAGTGGGTCCACTGGAGCTCTCGTGTGGAGGAATATGTCTACCCACCAGATTTCACACCAGAGTACAGCTCCATACTGGTACCCAATGTGGACAACATTCGCACTGACTTCCTCATCCAGACCATTGCAAAGCAGGGCAAGGTAAACTGCATTTAGTAAAACAGAATTTCAATTCAATATAAAGGCAATAGGCTATAAGCTATAATCTATAATATAAGCTATATCTCTGAATGCCCGGATATAGTCACATGTTTTAAAAATAGACTATGTCAACAAAAGACCTTATGAAATGAGCTTAATGGCTTATCTTTGAACTGCTATGTTAACACCAGATTTTTAAATACTAAATATTGTCCAGACAACTCCAGATACACTGTCCAGACATGATAGTTTTTTATATGGAGTGTTTGCTTAAATTGCTGACATGAGCCATTGTTTGTACAACTGGTTCTATATTTAGGCTCTTTGACCAGTATTGGTAATGAGAATTTTTAAGAGACCCTCATTACCTCCTTTTTTTGCTTATGTCTTCCAGGCTGTGCTTTTGATTGGAGAGCAGGGCACTGCTAAAACGGTCATCATCAAAAGCTACCTGTCCAAATATGACCCAGAATCCCACACCGCTAAGAGCCTCAACTTCTCCTCAGCTACAACACCCTTCATGTTCCAGGTTCCTGTCATTTGTTTGCTTTGTCTTCCAGTGTTTGGTTTGGAACATATCAAAAACCAAGAAACAATGTTGGTTTTGCCATTCAAGATTGACTTAATAATAAGTCTTTTTTTATGCTGTATATTTACAAAAAGCACTAATTGCTTGACCCGTGTTTACTAATGCTTAGCATTGGTCCATTGAAATAAGAGAAGCAGACACATACGGTATGAGAAATTCTTTGTGCTGGAGTATTGATTCATCATCCTGCACAAGCAATTTACCAGGGCTAATGCCTTTCTCTGACAGTTTGCCTTTTCATTGACCGCTCAGCTACTGACTAAGAGTCTCTTTAGAACGGACTAATTTGTGGGCAGACATCAGGTGGAGCCATAAAATATTAGTGTCTATGTGATGTTTTGTCGGTTTTCAGCGCTCAGTGGAGAGCTATGTGGACAAACGAATGGGAACTACATATGGACCCCCAGCAGGGAAGAAGATGTCTGTCTTTATTGATGACATCAACATGCCCGTCATCAATGAATGGGGAGATCAGGTATACATTTGTTGATGTTTACATGTATGTTGATGATCACCAGGTCGTCGCTTCTGCTGTTTCCAGAGATGTTTTATTTTAAAGTGTATTATTTTATATCTGCTTTACAACAGGTTCACACAAGTCGTAGCAGATCATCTGACTGTGAAAACTATAAAAAATATAAAAAATACAACTTTCCCAGACTCTAAATTTAGGCCATCATCCAAGTTTGCTTCTTACATCAATGCAACTTATGTAGTAACATTGTGCAAATCCGCATGCCTAAATAATCATATACTTGCTTCAAACCAAGCTGAATAAACTTACTGACAGTATGTGACAAACAATTACCTGTAAAAAGGTAATCATCGCATAGACACGCCTCTGTAGGCCATTATTTTTATCCAGTCACATAGCGACATTTAGTTCAGAGATAAGTAGATTTTCTATGCATTCACCTGTACTGAAGTATAGCACCAGGTCTGAATTGGTACGTTTTATTATTTATTATGTTTTTTAATGCAACCAACAGTAAAGCAATTCATTTTTGGTATTTGCGCTTCATCCAAAGCGTGCGCTTGTTTTCTATAAATAACCACATTCAATTGAAATATGTAGGCTAGTGAGTGCACTGAACACATTCAAGAGTGTTTTTATGCTTCAGGTGAAGTGGTGAGACAAGCCACCATATATTTTCACAGGAAACACAGCATGCTCTACTAACATGGTTCTTAGACTAAATCACTACAAACGCATATCCATTTGGAGTCACAGATCACATGTTTGTGAGGTAATAGGCCCAAAGCCATAAAATATACTTCATGTAAGAGCATGATTTTGTTTAACAACCAATTTGGAAAGAGTGGGGTGGAGGAGTGGTGATTTATTTAAATAACACTATACAAAACTATGTCTTTTTTGAATATTTGAATACGGTTCATTTTAAAATTTCCATACTGTATGTGAATGGCAAAACATGGTTAAAAGTAGCAATAGGTAAAATTACAAAGTAAATGCAGCTTGGAGGTCCACTTATCTAGCTCACATTTTTACCCCATTAAAGTACAGCACAGGCCAGTAAACAAGAAAAATCGAATTTGCAGATTTTAGTAGATTCTGATCATGGTGGATTCCAGTCATGTTCCCCTGCTGAGGAAAGCCCATGTGGCAGCCCTATGTTTTACCTAATTGATGGAAGGTCATTGTGTTCCACTTGTACACTTGGAAGTGCTGCCCCTTGTCTTCTACAGCCAGATCGCACATCATTGGGGCCCTCTTTATCCCTAGATAATAAGTACCTGATTAGTTCATCTACCAGAGATATGTTATGCTAGATATGTTGCTCAAAGCTATAGGATTTTAGCTGCTGTCACCCGCTGAGCCTTGCTTCCTCCCAAGGTTTTCTCCTACAGCTTAGGGAATTTTTCCTGGCCCCTGTCATTTGTGTCACTTTTACAATGTCAATTGTAAAAACAGCTATAGAAATAATATTGACTTGAGTTGACTTTACAGCTTTATTAAAATGAGCCCTCTCTTAACAGAGGACTAAACTTTCAGTGCTTGGCCATGTCCAACTGCCATATCTTTTGTTTGAAAATACATTTTAGTTCAAATGTACTTTATTCAGTCCACTGGCAGTTTCCACTGGCAGACTTCAACCCAACTTGGTCAGCAGGTCACAAATATGCCAAACACGATCCTTCAGCCATGAAACCAGGGGCCAAGGGGTTGGGGAATGTTCTATTCTCAATAAGTTTTGATCTCAGTTAGAGAAATAAGTTCATGCCACTCGTTTGCTCTTTTTCTGGAGGTCACGAATGAGATAGTGCGGCAGCTGATGGAGCAGAAGGGCTTCTTTAACCTGGAGAAACCGGGGGAGTTCACTAACATCGTGGACATTCAGTTTCTGGCAGCTATGATCCACCCGGGAGGAGGGCGAAATGACATTCCCCAGAGACTGAAGAGACAGTTCTCGATTTTCAACTGCACTCTCCCCTCCAATGCCTCCATAGACAAGATTTTTGGTTAGTATATACATGGCTAGATTTTGATAAGAGATTTCAATAGGAATTTCAATAAATTGTAATTGTAAAGTAAGACATTTCATACAAAAACGTAGTTCCTGTTTATATTAATGCTGTGGCAAATGGCTTGATAAGCTTGTGATTTATGAAAAATCTGAAAGTAAATCTCTTTCTAAAATAACAGATGTGACTGCAGTTTGTAATAAGTTTGTGACATGTCACTGCTGTTAATACAGAACAGGTGAAGCCCTTTAGAAAGAAATGTAGAAGGCACTACAAGGGAAATAGTATAACTGTTCTTCTTGCATTGCATTCTTCTTGGGTCTCTTTGAACCTGTTGCAGGCTTCACATCTTTAATCCTTTTTCAGCAGCTTCATAGATAAAACTGGTCACTGCTTTGTTTCTCTAAACTTACAGATTGTACCTTCAAAACAACAGTGCTGTAATTACATATTGATCAAGAGCATAGGCCGGTGTGCATTTTGTTCTTGGCTCTGGTCCCGGGATAATTATACTGAAGCAAGTCTTAGAGAAGCTCTGCTACTTGACAAGAACCCTCTACAGAGGGCAAGAATGTCCTTTAGTGCCATTTAACCCTTATTTTCTGAATGTGAGTGATGTAAATTGCTGCCTTGCTGAAAATATACATACACTTCAGTCTTATGAGAATGTTTAGCATGTATCAGGAAAAGGCAGCTCTGCTTTTGTCAAAGATGCCAGTTTTTTGTTGTTGTTGTTTTTTTGTTGTTGTTTTTCATGATGACAAAACCCACAAAGTGGTGTCTATTTTCTAATCTGTTCTATCTCTCTCTCTCTCTCTCTCACACACACCTATATGTCCCCATGCCCTCTTCACTACCACTTTTTCACTTCATCTCTTTAATCTCTGCCTGTCTCTCTCATTTTTCTTTCACCTTTGTGCTTTTACTTCTTCTTGTCTCCCTTTCTTTTCATCTCCACCATTCCCCGCCACCTACTCTGCTCTGTTTTACTTTCTTTACTCTCTCTCTGCCATTTTCTCTGCTTCCTCTTCTTGCTGTTCTCTTTCACTCACTATTCTTTAAACAGGAGTCATAGGGACGGGTCACTTCTGCCCTAAACGCGGGTTTGCGGAAGATGTGCGAGAGATGGTGGCCCGGCTGGTCCCTCTGACCCGCCGACTCTGGCAGACGACCAAGGTGAAGATGCTGCCCACACCAGCCAACTTCCATTACATCTTCAACCTACGTGACCTCTCCCGCATCTGGCAGGGAATGCTCAACGTGACTGCTGATGTGATCAACACACCTAACGTAAGTGGAGTGGCAGCAAATGCCTGTAGGACTGTACAATTGTTACAAATGCAAGACAAACATCATTTGCTTTTACCCTGTCACAGCTTCACTGATTATTTGCAGTTCTAGTGTTGTAAGCATACAGGAGACCACTCCGAGATTTAGACCAGTGAAAAACTACATACGAATTTGTTGACTGTCTTGGCCTGTATAGAGAAGTACGTCTGTCCTGCAGGTGCTACTGTGTCTATGGAAGCATGAGTGCAAACGGGTGATTGCTGACCGCTTCACAAATCCACAAGATGTGGTCTGGTTCGACTCCATGCTGGCTAACCTAGTGGAGGATGAGCTGGGTGAAGAGGATAGGGCTGCTGTGGAGACGGGAGTGGATGCCTACTTTGTTGACTTTCTTCAGGATGCTCCTGAGGCCACAGGTATTGTAAACGTCTGTTGCCAAAACTACTGCACGTTTAGCAGCTTGTTCCATGTCATACACAATTGTCTTAACCGTTCCCAATTGGACTGTGGTAATTGGTATTATATTTTGCTGTTTGAGCAGGAGAGGAGCCAGAGGAGAGTGATTTTGACATGCCTAAAGTGTACGAACCTATCGCTTCGTTCCCTAGCCTGCGAGATAGGCTGAACATGTTTCTGGGCCTTTACAATGAGAGCATCCGGGGAGCAGGCATGGACTTAGTATTCTTTACAGATGCCATGGTCCACCTAGTCAAGGTAAAACAGAGGACAAGCCTCTCAAAAATGTTTTGTACAACTCCGTGGCTTTTGTGCAAAAGGCTTACAAACCTGACATGGCTTCTTTTAATGGATCTATTTTTTATGTTGTTATTTTAAAATTACACAGTTATGTCATCCAGGTAGAAACCATGTTTACAGAAAGGAACCCTACTATTTACTTGGGTTTTCTGAATATTATACTTTTAAAACACTCAATGAATATATTACACATGTTGCAGCTCTTATCTCTTGGGTTAAATGATTAAAGTGTACAGAACAGAATTAAAATGCAGAGAAATTTTTTTTAACTAACAAGCAAGTCTCAAGCCTTGACCTTAAGACCTAAACTTTGAATCCTAAACAAGTGGCTAAGCTTGCCAGCATTTGTAAGTCCTGACCGTTTGGCAAGCAGTACAAACTGAACAACTCCAAATGACTCTGTGCTTCTTCTTAAGTGTTTTCACTCTCAAGTCTCAATTCCAAGTTTAAGTCCAAGGCACTTGATGTCAAAACAGTCAAAAAGTCATAAAATTTGTAATCACTTGAGTCCAGCTCTAGAAGGAAAATAAAAGCAAACTGCTGGGCAGCAGGGACTTCGCTGTTTATGGATGTCAAACACATCACTAACATTGCTAAAAATATTACAAATCTGAGAACCAGTATCACTGTATATTGTAATGTGTTATGACAATGAATTACAAGCACATTTTTACTATTTATTATTTACTTAAAAGAAATAAGAGTCAGTGATGATTGTTGTTTAAATGTTCTCTAGTTTGGGGCCTTTTCAGGTCACCTTGATGCATGCAGGTAGATGCCTGCTGAACTTTATCACGCAAACAAGCAATTGCCCTGAGGTTCTTCTCCAAAACACATCTGCACAAGGTTTTTCTATATCTTGCATTTTGATGAGCTCTGTCTCACTCTCTCTATCTTTCTCTCTCATTATCCCTCTCCTTCTCTCTCTCTCTCTCTCTCTCTCTGTGATATGCACTCTCGCTCAATACAGGTGTCTCGTATAATCCGAACTCCTCGTGGGAATGCCCTTCTGGTTGGCGTGGGGGGCTCTGGCAAACAGAGTTTGACGAGGCTGGCGTCTTTCATTGCCGGATACAAAACCTTCCAGATCACTCTGACACGGTGAGACAGCTGTCCCACCTCTCTACTCTCCAGCATACATGTCCTCTATTATTCAAGCCATTTTCTTAAGCACTTTGAATGATTCATATGCTGTTCTTCTTCCCTGAAGAACTACAGGGAGGATTCAATCCACCTTTTTTTACATATTCTTTCATTTACCACCACCCTGACATTCCCTTACTGCCTATATTTTACCCTTTTCTTGTTTTTTATTCCCCTGAAATTAAGTTTTAATATTTGTGTTGTATAAATGTACCAAAAATGTTTGTTTATGAAACGTTTTGATTGTTTAATGTAGGAGATTTTACTCTAGTCTTGTTACCTGTCACTGTGAGATGTTTACAGCCTCCAATACATTGGGCCCCAGTTTGCACCAGCGGAATGCAAAGTGTTTTTTGGAAGTTTCATACTAACCTATTTCTTATTTCAAGCCATGCATGCACATTTTCAAAATAACAAATGATTTTGTAGGTTTCCCACTAGTAGGAGGGCTAAAAAAGGTGAGGCTGGGTATACTGTTGGTGCATTGATATTTTAAAGCAGTGAAGTGACATTATGCTTTTGACCAACAAAAATCATTTCAAAACCAGTGTTGTTATAATAAACCATATTTAAGAGGTGTGTTTTAGTAACATGAGGGTGCACGGTGCCCGTGCTCTACGTGCATTAATAGCATTTGAAAGTCTTAGGTGGAAACTGTCCACCCGTGAATGACTTTTTACTTTGCACACAAGCAGGTCCTTTTTCTTGGCTAAAAACCATTCATGTTTGCCAGGTAAACACTCCAAACACTTATGTGCCCCTGCCTTTTAAGGTGAGGTGATGGACCATTCTGATTGGTTTATTGCATGTTAAACCCAAAACACACCTCTAAATAATTAAGACAGTTGGGAAAACATTTTTGCACTTCGTACTGGTGTGAGGTTGTTTTTTTCCACAGTCAAAATAGCACTGTGTAGTAGGATGGTACCTTTCTCAAGAGTGCCTTCGTTGTGCCCGGGCTAGGACTCAAAGTTCCCAAGGGCAGCGTCCTAACTACTAGGCCACCACTGCCCACAAGGTGACCAGAAGCACAGTTGCTGGCTCACTTGTGTAAATGTCCAGTAGCACCATTTTCTCACATGAAACCTGCGTGGAAAATCCTTTTTTATTAAAATAATAAAAATGCTTAACTTCCTGAGTGACACAAATGAAACTTGTGTGAAATGGAAAAGGAAAAGATGCTTCACTCCTGCGGGCTCTGGAGAGCGGCCAAGCATGAAGCTTGAGTTGCAGATGAGTCGGGACGCTTCCAATTCCAGACCTTGTCTCCAAATGCAATTAATAATACAGACTGGCCTCAGGACTGTAATCGGAAGTGGGAATGTTTCATAATCATTAAAGTCTGCACATTGTGTAGCCGCCATCTGTGGCTCTAGGCCCTGTAGATGGGACAGGTCTTTAGTCAGGAGCTTTGGAGCCAATCACTTCTGCTGAAGCTTAAGTTTGAACTTAAGTTGCCATCTATCGTGACTGTCAATCAAATTGCATTTTAATGTCAGAAAACATGATGTCCATAACTTTAGGATGTGCATAAATAACCATGTGAAAGTAAGTATTTGTCATTGTGAACACACTCAAGCAGCGGGCAGCTATCAACAGCACCCAGGGAGCATTGTACCGAGACGGTACCTTGCTCAAGGATACCTCAGTGGTGCCACGACTTGAACCTGTGACCTTCAGTTCACTAGGGCAATGTCCGAACCACTAGGCCACAAATGTGTTGTTAACAAACATGTCAGGCTTCAGAGCATTCTGTACTACTGTAAGGTAAACGTTTGTTCGGAGAAGTCAAGTCAAGTCAAGTAGGCTTTTATTGTCATTTCAACAATATACATTTCCAGTTACAATTTATATGGTTCCTCCAGGATCATGGTGCAACAAGAAGCACAGGACCACAAAAACTACACAATGACAACATAAATGCAAAGATTACAAACATTGCAGGACAGTGCAAAGACAGACAGGTACAAACAAAGACTGCTGGACATTTTTTGAGATCGGGGGACTTTCTTAACGGCAGGACCTGGGACACTGTGCCTGTAATGTACAGTGGGGCAGTGGTGGCCTAGTGGTTAGGACACTGCCTTTGCGACCTGAAGGTCGCAGGTTCGAGTCCCAGCCCACTACTGAGGTACCCTTGATCAAGGTACCATCCCACTACACTGCTCCCCGGGCGCTGTTGGTAGCTGCCCGCTGCTCCACGTGTGCATGTGTGATGG
>JBBPDA010000009.1:24171771-24196430 GCA_037974385.1 Arnoldichthys spilopterus
GATGGGTTAAATGCAGAGGTCACGTTTCGTTGTGGTGCTTGAGTGTGTTCACAATGACAAAGAGTCACTTTCACTAATGTCTGAGTAGCTTTCTTCTGTGCATGTCTGTGTGATCGAAGGGGCATTTGCAGTAGTCTGAATTAGGTTCCTAAGACTTACTTGCCTTAAGTTTGGCTATCCCTCTTAATATGAATGTTTCTGTGTTTAACGATATAGCGTGTGTTTGTGTGTGTGTGGTTGGGGAGGGATGGGGGTTCTCTCTAGAGAAAACAGACGGCTTGCAGATTGTTCCCTGCAAAACACAGGCTGCTCACGACTCTCGGCACTCATGTCGTCTTTTCACACCTTGTTCCAAAAGAACACATGCTCACACACACAAACATTCTCTCTCTCCCAATCTCTCTGTGTGTCTCTCTTTCTCTTTTTCATGCACATATATACGTACACAAGTGTGCCGTACTGTTTTCATTGTCTCTCACTGCTTCTTTCTGTCTCTCTCTCTCTCTCTCTCTCTCTGTCACTCACTCCAGCTCATACAACACTGCAAACCTGATGGAGGACCTGAAGAGCTTGTACAGGACAGCAGGCCAGCAGGGCAAAGGCATCAGCTTCATCTTCACTGACAATGAGATCAAGGACGAGTCCTTCCTGGAGTACATGAACAATGTTCTCTCATCTGGAGAGGTCAGCACCCTGTCACAGTCCTGCACGCCTCCAGACAAGCTCGTCTACACGCATTTATTCACACTCCGTTTTTTAATCCCCTGTTAGAAGGTGGAGTTTGTGGTCACATGCTCATCCAAATTTTCTTATGAAATCAAGGGTCTTTACAATGAATTTGTCCCTCTTTGGCTGTAGTAGCAACCACTTTCGACTAGATGTTGAAACATTGCTGTGAGGATTTAGCTATGAGCATTAGTGAAGTCAGGTCCTGGGGGTAGATGATCATAAATGTCACTCCAACTCCTAAGTAGGGGATGGCGCTCCATCACACCAGAGAACACTGTTCCACTGCTTCACAGTCTAATGCTGGGGGGATTTATGCCCTTTTAGCCAACATTTAGTTTTGGCTTAGTGGTTAAGACCTTGCCTTTGTGAACTGAAGGTCGCAGGTTCAAGTCCCATGCTGGGTTCCATTGAGGAACCTTTGAGTTTTTCAGGAGTTTTTCATAGCTGATGTGCATGTGTGATGGCTTAAACCCCGACATTTAATGCACTTTGTGTGTGATTGAGTGTGTTCACAATGACAAATCAGTCACTTTCACTTCACTTGACATTGGACACAATAAACATAGGCTCATGTCTGGCTGCTCCAAAGCGCCCCATTCCGCTGGCAGTGATTTTAGTGGAGATTGTACAAGCTGTGTGTGTTAGCTGTTGAATGCCTGTGTCTGCGGCTGAGCTGCTTTCTAAGAACTAAGAAGTGTCAATATGCACCTCAGCCTCAGTAACAAAAGAAGATTTTTTTTGTTTCAACTTTAACACAGCTTTTATTTTACTGCTTCTGACCTGATAAATTACTTTCATCCAATTTCTTTGTACTGAAAATGTACAAAAACACTCACATGTACATACATTTTTATAGACTTATTGCAAAGGACACAAGTCAAAACAGTGGCCGAGTGAAAACAAATGACCACCATACAATCGCTTGCCTGTACTTTACATTCTAATGCTTGAATAGTTGAGGTCTCGGAGGTGGAAATAGAGGAATAAAAAAAGCATGGCTGCGTATTAGAGACAGATGGGTCAGTCAGGGGAGCTAAAAATCGACTGCGTTCTGTTGTGGATGGTGGCACCTGCCAAAGAAAACTGGCACTGCTTACTCACTGGGGAGCATATCCTTCATACTGCAAGTGGTGAGAGAGAGACGAGGAGGAGTGGAGTTCCCCAGAGCCTCTAGAAAGGGAAAGAGAAAACAGAGCACAGAGATGGAGGGAGGAGACTGGGAAAGGTGGGATGAAGATGACTGAAATTTGTAACTGATGTGTAGAATGTGTAGTGTGTGTATCTCTGACCTCCCATCAATCAAAAAATTATTTCATATGCAAAGACATCTCAAATTTCAACATTGTTTCATTTGAATATTTAAGTCCAGTTATTAGTTTAAACTCACTTTTCAGTGGGCGAAATCCCACTGAACGATAACTAAGATAATTTATTCAGCACTACGCACTGTGCAGTAAAGGTCAATCCAGTGCCACCCCGTTTCTAAGCTTAACCCTTAAGCAGCATCCACATCATCCCTTACATGAATATGAATAGTAAGTAGATAGCAAGTGCTGCTATGTACTCCCCTGACACCCCGTGCCCCAGATATAATAGCAGATGTACAACTAAGCAGAGGTTCAACTTTTTCCCCCAATTCCAGTGCCTTCATATTTTTCACTGGATTGTGCACCAAAGACCTAATGAATTTACATTTGGTTTATATTCTGTATACATAGGTTTAATTCTGCATTTCAGACTTTTCTACATTTATTTTAATGCCAAAAAATACAATGACAAAAAACTAGGCAAAATGTAAAACACAACATTATCAAAATCAAATCATAATAAAATATCTTTAAAGTTTTTAATTTGAAATACTTGGCTAATTATTGAACTTTCGCTGCCATCCTGTTTCCTCTGAAGGAGCTGCTCTTGCATACAGCTGTTTGTTTGAGCAGAAAGAGGCTGCCTTAGCTGCTTTGGACCAGAGTCATTATGCCATTAATCACACGGTTAAACACTTGAGGAAGGAAAGCGGCCCCCAGTGGAGGAGCCCCTGCATCTCCTGCTTGAAAATATTAATGAAGCACAGGGGCATCTGTTCATCCTATTGCTCTTTAGTCTGTGCAAAGAGAGTGATGGCAGGCAGGAGTCACTGAGTCCCAGACACGCACATTCCCCCACTGAGATTTCATACAAAAACTGAGCAGATCAATGAGATGAATCATACAGGAATGTAGCCAGACATCCTCCTCGGTCACGGTTGTGTTTTTGTAGCACTGAGACTTGTGCAGTATTCTGTCACACAGTAGGGAGTCTACATTATCGCAACATGGGTGTTATGTAGCACTTGGTTCTAGTCATGAGCTTATTCAGTTGTAATTCTTCTGTATTCTACTGGTGACAAGTGTCATTACTTACTGCACTAGTTTGGACTGCTAATGTTTTAGCATAGCGAAGAATAATTGTGTCATTACTCATGTGAGCCTGTCTAATAAATTTAAAGGAGACGTTTGGCAAAATAACAAATCCCCCTTTACCTCAAATGTTGTGGATCAACCAAGATGTGTTTGGAGTCTGAAATGATTCACTTTAGGTTTGTGTTGGAGCTATAAGACTAATGTATGTTAATGTTATGTATGTTATGAAAGTTTATACCCATTGTTTTCTAGGCCTAAGTCATCACAGACTTGCCTCAGAATCTGTAAAGATGTTAAATAATCTTAAATCGACCTGTTATTTCTGACATGGTCAGACTGTTGTCTTTGAGAAGATAGCACAGCTAATGAAATAGTAGCAAATACTGATATATTGGCGTGAACCATTACACCCCTAGTAGTAGCCATTCTGACATTTATCCATGCGTTTTTAAATTCTATAGATAAAAGCACCTTGTAAAGATGATGTAGGCATGTTGCTCCACCAGTTTTTTAGCTTCAGTGCAAAGTAAAAGAAGCAAACTTAGGTCCCAACTCAGATTTTGAATGGCTGACTGTTTCTGGAGATAGGCTATTCCTGTGAGGTACTGAATTTGGAAATGGCGTCCTCCACAGGTGTCTAGCTTGTTTGCTCGTGATGAGATCGATGAGATCCTCAGTGACCTCATCCCTATTATGAAGCGTGAGTTTCCACGACGCCCACCCACCAACGAGAACCTTCACGAGTACTTCATGAATAGGGTAAGACAGAACCTGCACGTAGTGCTGTGCTTCTCGCCAGTGGGAGAAAAATTCCGAAACCGCGCCCTTAAGTTCCCCGCCCTCATCTCAGGATGCACCATGGACTGGTTCAGCCGCTGGCCCAAAGATGCCCTCATCGCAGGTCTGTACCAGCAACATTAACCGACCATAACATGATTGTGACATCATTGTGATCATAACTGTTATTTTATAGTAGTGTAATTTGTGCTGCTACTTCATATAAATACAGGTGGTAAAAGTCACCAAAGATATTGTCTAACGTATTAATAGCTAATTAGCAAGAATACCTCAAGACTTTTAAATGTAAAAACAGAAATAATTATTAAAGAACGCATCATGCCCTGCTCAACACACTATAAGAAATGTGAAAATCATGCCTGTCCAACTCATACCATGCATTCTGTCCCTAAACCATACTGGCTCTAGTTTTAAAAGGGCTTAGCTGGAACTAAGCACTCACTGATTAATATCCACTCACCAGCTTTCTTTGATTCACTCTTTATTACCAGCAAATGGTTTTTCATTTGTCACCAGGCTCCTCTTTGAAGTGGCCAAATGGGAACATTCATTTACCCAGGCCTTGCACATCAATTTAGTCCACTCTTTTGGAAGACAATTATGAAAACTATCACAGCAATCAGTTTAGCAGTACCAAGTGTGACTTTGGCATGATTGTTGGATAAATGAAGTAAGTCTTGTTTTTTTGTTTTTTCTTGTTTCTTTGTCTCTTTTTGCCACAGTTTCAGAGCATTTCTTGTCCACCTATGACATCGACTGCTCATTCGAAGTCAAAGGGGAGGTGGTGCAGTGCATGGGCTCATTCCAGGATGGCGTGGCAGAGAAGTGCCTCGACTACTTCCTGCGATATCGTCGCTCGACTCACGTCACCCCCAAGTCATATCTTTCATTCATCCAGGGCTACAAGACCATCTACAAAGAAAAGCATTTGGAAGTCCAAACCTTGGCCAACCGGTATGACATTGTTCTTCACAATAGGATCTCCTCAAAAATTTTAAATATGCAGACAAGCATCTGAATGTCTTATGCTGCCTTGATTTAATGCCTTACTGCAGAATTAGGTGTGGTACACAGCCAGTGATTGTGCAGTCTTTGCTATGGTCTTACTGTCTGCCTGTTTGCAGTGTGATGGTATTGGTCTTTATTGTATCAAGTGTTTCAAATGCATGCTAATGTTTCTAATATTGTGTTTATGTTCAAATTTGAACCTGCACTTCATCTATAAGTCAAGTCAAGTTTATTTATATAGCGCTTTTTACAACTGACGTCACAAAGCAGCTTTACAGAAACCGGGTCCGATCCCCCAAAGAGCAAGACAAGGGCGACAGAGGCAAGGAAAAACTCCTTAGCTGTAGGAAGAAACCTTGGAAGGAACCAAGGCTCAGAAGGGGGAACCCATCCTCCTCTGGTTGACACCGGATAGCAAAAACAAGCAAGAGAAAAGAAAGAAAAATAATAAAATAAATATATATAAAATGTCTTCATCTATAAGCATATTTGTTTCAGAAAGAACAACATCCTGTTTAAGATGAATCAAGGTACACAAAATCCAACAAACATAAATTTTTTTGACCAAAAATATAGGGGAACTGTTTTCTACCACATCACTTTCATGGTTTTCAGTATATTGGAAGGTGTATCACAATTGCAATGTATTGCAATATAATTGCAGTGCCATTTTTCCTTATTGTACAACTACAACCTTCCTAACTCCATGTATACACACACTAAACTACAATAGAATGTCACTGTTAAATGTCTTTTTGTAGAAGGCAGACACCATTTGAATTTGTTTAATTAAATTTAGCACAACGTGAAACAGGCTAGACTGTGCATTGGTCCTTTATTTTCTGGCTTGTCCGTTTCTTGGAAAAGAAATGACTGTACTGGAACACTGCACAGGGGATTTATAATCATGTGTTTTTGCATGCTAGGATGAATACAGGCCTCCAGAAACTGAAAGAAGCCTCTGAGTCGGTCGCTGCTCTCAGCAAAGAGCTGGAGGTGAAGGAGAAGGAGCTGAAGATTGCCAATGAGAAGGCTGACATGGTGTGTATGTGTGTGTGTTAGTGTGTTTGTGTTTCTGTGTGTATGAGGGGGTTGATTGGGGTTGATTCACCCTACCGAGACAAGGCATTTTACTCAGTAGTGCCTAGTTTCAGAAATGGCCTTCATTTCTCTATCGATGTGACTCTGATTTGGCTCTTCATTGCCTAATGTCAAATCGATCATGTAACTGGCTAATGATTCCCAACAAATATATTAGTTTAAGCACGCTTCAGTTCTTCAGCACTCTGGCCTTGAGCCTACTACTGCTTCTCTAAGCAGCGTGACATCATTCCATTTGAAACCCGTAATGGCATCATGCCACCTTCCAATACTTAAAATCACGGTGGCCATCATCAGAGGCAGGAAAACTTTCACCTTGGTCCATTAGGCCAGCACCACTGCCTCTACCCCTTTTGTACAGCCTCCTCTCTACTACTTCATCCACATCAGGGTGATTTAGCTCTGTGTGTCTATTTCAGTCAGGCTATATGGCTGCAGAGCAAGGCAAATGGATGTTCTGAAATAATTTACATCATCAGAACTTATTTCACAAAAGGCCTAAATAACCACCATAAGAAGGAGCCCTTATGACACAAGCAAGCCTGGCATACATGGCCTTTGGTCTGCAAATAAGGTTTTGAAATACTTTTTTACTTTCATGTGCAGCTTCTGCCCTAATCAGAATCAACATTTCAGTCAAATGAAATGTCATAAATTGTTGTAATGACCTTAGATTTAAAATTAATTACAATAAATTATGATTGATATGGTTTATTATGATTGATCAATCATCAAAATAATGTATAAACTAGGGTAATCGATAGTGACAGCCCTGCTATGTACACCAATCAACCATATGTTGTATAGGCCCTCCTCATGCAGCCAAAACTCCTCTGACTTTTGTGTTCTGTGTCTGACACCTTTCCATCAGAGTCTGTATTAACATTTTCTGCAGCAAAGGCTTCACTTTTAGACCAGGCATGAATCAGTGAGCCTTGGGTGCCCATGACCCTGTTGCCCATTTACTGGCTGTTTTGTTTTTGGATCACATTTGGTAGATACTAACTACTGCATATCTAAAGCACTCCACAAGACTTGCCGTTTTGGAGATGCTCTGATTCATCTAACCATCACAATAAGGCCCTTGTCAAAGTGGCTCAGATCCTTACACTTGTCCATTTTTTCTGCTTCCAACACCTCAACTTCAAAAACTGACTTCACTTGCTCACAGTTCACTTGCTGCCTAATGTATCCCACCCCCCTGACAGGTGTGATTGCAATAAAACAACTAGATAGTAAATGTTATTCACTTAACCTGTCAGTGGTGTTAACGATAGGGCCGATCAGTGCAGTAAACCTATAAGAAAGTTGGACCTTAATAAGTGACCAGTGAGTGGACGTGCAAGGTAAGAATTTCTAATGTTTCTAGTAGCATTATTATTCATGTGTGTCTATGTATGTATCTGCCTCTAGCAGCTTTAAATCTGTGAGGAGCTGAAGCCTCATGTTTAACGCCACAGGCATGTAGCTGCAGGCCAACTAAACATCAATACTGTGCTCAGAAGATGTTGGGATGATAAATTTATAAGCTCCTGCTTACTGTCAGATGATGAGTGTATAAGCCTACAGATTTTTCCATACACAGAAAACCCTGAAGCACTTTCTCTTTTTTCCTGTGTCTCTGGCAGGTGCTTAAAGAGGTCACGGTGAAAGCTCAAGCAGCAGAAAAGGTCAAAGTTGAGGTGCAGAAGGTCAAGGACAAAGCTCAGGCCATCGTCGACAGCATCTCGGCAGACAAGGCCATTGCCAAGGAGAAGCTGGAGGCTGCCAGACCCGCACTGGAGGAGGCAGAGGCAGCGCTGCAGGTTGGAATTAGACTGGGGCAGCTGAAGAGTTTGTTATGGTTTCAGCTACTTCTCTGACTAAAGTCTGTAAGGCTTGAAAACAAGAGGGGGGGGAAAAGCAAAAGGCGAAAAGTAGGGAGGACAGGAGCGCAGAGTGGAGCACAAAAGAAAGGAAGCTTGTGTTAGTGACTACCGTGAGTGTGAGTGTGTGTGTGTGTTTGTGAGAGAGAGTGTGTGCGTGATGTTTTCAGATGTTTTTTTAGGGCACTATGGTGCCTGCAGCTCCAGTGTAATTACAGGCTGCCTGGGAGGGTGTAAAAATAGAGGTGCTGATGGCAGAGCCGCTGCAGGGGGGGTTCACACTGAGCAGGGGGCTGACAGCAGCCCTTTACACATACACACACACACACACACAACCTCACCTCCATAAAATCCCCAGAGGCACAGTGCGCTTTCCCTCTCCCCCATCGCTCATTGTCTCCACTACTGCTCAACCTCCTTTTCCTCTCTTCCCCTATATCACACCTTCACACACACACACACACGCACACCTTACTGTGGCCCTCTCTACTTTGCCCAGTCCGTTCCTTTCTATAAACCCCTCATGTTTCCCTTTATCCATAAACATCACAGTGGTCCTCAGGCTCCTCTATAAATGTATCTTTGCCATTTTTTTCCACTTTGTATGCTGTTCAAATGGTGCTAATGTTGCTAATCAGAAAAAGGGCCTACTGTGAACTGGTCTGTGTTATGCAAATGACTTCATGCTAACTGGTTCACACTAGCTTTCATTAGTTGCCTGCCATGTTAACACCTTTAGATGAAGTGCTTATTTAAGTCAAGCTCACCTTATTGCCCTCATTGTTCTCCAGGCACATATTTTTAAAGGCTTTTGCCATTCAAACAGTGCTAAGGAGTAGCAGTCCTTATATATACAGATCAGCCATAACATTAAAATCACCTGGCAAATATTGTTTAGATCCCCTTCATGCTGCTAAAACAGCTCTGATTGTGATGCACTGTGTGTTCTTTTTTTTTGGCAATTTATGCTACAAGAGCCTCTCTATGTAATCAGAGCAGGCAGACTAGCCCTCACCCCCCACACATTAGTGAGCTTTGGGCTACCATGACTCTGTTAGAGGGTCACTAGTTGTCTTCCCTTGGACCACTTTTGGTAGACACGAACCACAGAAACAGCACCAGAAGACCTGTCCATTTAGAGATGCTCTGAACCTGCTTCCACCACATCTACTTCAAGAACTGACTGTTCATCTGCTGCTTAATTATATTATATTACATTAGATTCTACTTTTTTCAGTTGACACACACTAGTGTACTAGAGTACTAGAACAAAGAAATGCAGGTGAAATAACATTTCACCTCTTGACAGGTGGCACTTTAACTACATAATGTTATTCACTTTACCTGTCTGCTTGCCTCAGTGGCTTTATTTATCTTGTCAGGTTAGGATTACATTACTCTCATGTGATGGTTCCTGTCCATTTTAGCCCACTTTTCTCTGACTTTGTGCTTCATGTCCAAGCATGCAACACTGGCACTCTCACTACGACTCTTAAATCCTAATCTGTGTTACTGGTTTAATGTACATAATGGAGTGTGGGTAGTAGTGGCCTAGTGGTTAGGACATTATCTTTGGGACCTGAAGGTCACAGGTTCGAGTCCTGGCCCGGGGCACTACTGAGGTACCCTTGAGCAAGGTACCGTCCCACTACACTGCTCCCTGGGCTCTGTTGGTAGCTGCCCGCTGCTCCACGTGTGCACGTGTGATAGGTTAAACGTTGTGGTGCTTGAGTGTGTTCACAATGACAAATTTTCACTTAATTCCTTTTTTTCACTTCACTTTTTTCATGGAACATATGATGGAAAGGAAGGTGATATATGCCCCCAGTCAGCAGAAGAGTGTACAAAATCTTGTAATTTTGGTAGTGTATCCTGAAGAAGAAGAACATGGGTAGTGATCCGAGTAGGTAAATGAAGATAAGCTCACGGGACCAAATATTTGTTGCATGCATCACTTGGTTATGCATGTTGGAACATTGCTCTAAGAATTTGATTGCAGATTCACAGGAACAATAGTGAGGTCAGGTTCTGATGAAGGATCACAAACACCACTCCAATTAGGCCTATGACGGTCGTGTCATTTTAGCTGAACGTTAATTGACATATACACTGCAGCTAGCGATGTTGATGGACAATGCTCAAGTGATCAAATCTTTCTTCCCAACTCTTGATTCTTAGTAGCACCTAAGCTCAAGCTCAAATAAACCAGCATTACTAGCTGTTGCTCTCTCAGTATTTAGCACTGTTCAAAGGTTAGTGTTGTTAATTTGGTTTGACCCCTGAAATGTCTCAATAAATGCACTTTCTGCTTTGTTCTACTCATAACCCACCCAGTTCACATTTTGTAGTGTTTCATTCATTGCTGCATCTGAAGTATAGCACCTTGGTGTTCCCTTCTACTCTGTAAACCAGCAAATATAGCAATTATGTATTTAATCAAGGCAGTCTTCCACACAGCTGTTTATGACAGAACATCAATATCAATTGTCGCCCGCTAACACTGTGTTAGTCTGTCTCCCAAGAGTATGGTGTAAAAAAGCACAATCCAAATGCTGCAGCACGCCTTTCTAGCTTCATCTACAAACCTAATCCATCAAGGTCTTTACACAGCAGTGAATTCAGGCTCAAACCTGCCTCCAAGGCGTGATGCGGCTCTCTTTGGCAGATCAGTTATGTCAGTGAACCGTGTCTGCTTACTTCTAAACGATGACAATCTGACTCTTTCTCTCCAACTCTTTCTCTAGACTATCAAGCCATCAGACATTGCCACAGTGCGTACGCTGGGCAGACCCCCTCACCTGATCATGCGGATCATGGACTGTGTGCTGCTCCTCTTCCAGCGGAGACTAAACCTCGTTAAGACTGACCCCGAAAGAAATTGCAATACGCCCTCCTGGCAGGAGTCACTCAAGCTTATGACGGCTGGGAATTTCCTGGGTAGTCTTCAGGTACTCCTGAGTCTTGTAAACTTGTAAACAAGAGCATGTATTGTTTAAGAGGAGGTTAAATGCACCAATATGTTTCCAAAAATCAGCAATTATTCACTGTCCACTTTATTTAAACCTTGTACTTCTTACACTCTTTATGATGTCCATGTACAGTATCTTATAGGTTTACTGTGTACTATGTCCAAATGTCCGAATTTAAGTGCGATACTGTTTATACAAAAAAGTAAAATATTTTTAAAAGCCCATATTAAATACCAGAAATAAATGACAGAAAGAAATATAAAAACAAATCAAAACTATGATAAATGAAGCAGAAGTATAAAATTCTTGACATTGACAATATTAACGCCTTTGTACAAAAGTCAGATTTTTTTTTCAATCTTATCCTTTTTGTTTGTCCAGATGAGTCATAGGTGTATTTATTCTGCACATCACAGGCCATGTGGAGGCCATATCAACTCGAGTGTCATTAAAGCAAGAGAAGAACATATACGTATAAAATACTAAGAAATTCTCAAATTAATGTAACTATTTCCAAAATTAGTTTATCCTGATATTATAATAATGATGGAATGAAAACATTTACATTTACATATGAACTTAGAAAACACACAAAATAGAAATTTTTTATCTGTTGTTAAGAACAATTTATCATCTACCCTTTACCCTCATTCATCATTGGTATGTTTCTGACTATAGCTCTGCTGTTGATCAGGTATTGTTTGAGTGGTGGACTAGGTTAAGAATAGTCAAAGACTGCTAGGTTAAGAATAGTCCACTAAAAAGCTGAAAGAGGCTCAGTGACCACTGATGAATGGCTAGAGGATTCTAACACAGTCATATGCTTGAGCAAATGAAGTACAGTCTGTACACTAGCAGGGTGAGGCAACAAGATAAGGGTTTTTAATAAAGTTGATTGTGTGTGTGTGTTCTGTGGGCTTATATCTAAAACTTCTTTGATTTTATGATTAAATTTAGAAAAATACATTTATTCAGTCAAGCACTAAGTTGTAAACAGGACATAATTCTTTTTACATATTAGATCATCTAGAAAAAAACATTATACTGGGGGGCGTCAAACTAAGCGTAATTTAATGAATTATAAAAAAAATTATGTGAAAAAAAATTAAAAGCTATTCCATTGAGTTTTTAAAGAGACCAACTTTGCTATTCATGGATCTTGAGCAGTATTTCCAGCTCACTATGAATGTGGGTAAAGACTACAGATTTTACAGGTTCTACGGATCAGAGGTTGACATGTTAAAGACATAAAGATCATGAGTGGCAAGGTTTATAAAAAGAAAAAAAAATCCAGTCACTTTGCTGATGCTGGCCCTTTTTAGTTTTTCTTGTTCTTAAATTTTTCTCATGACAAATATTGATATATGTGATTAATTTAATCAGCCACAAACCATGTATTACACGGGAGACAAACTGTCCTGTTTACCAGTATGTTTTTAGCATTTTAAGGCCGTCGACTAAATGAGCTAATTTGCATTTTGGTAATGAGATAAGCTCATTGTCAAACAAAAAAACATGCAATTTAAAACTGCAGTTAAGCGCTGACATATCATCACTGCAACATCTTTCAGATTGGAGCTCTTCAAAGTATGCCATTTACCTTTTGCGATAAGCAGTTTTGATAAAGCTGCTGCCCCAATTCTTTCAGTCCATTTAGAGAAGCCACTTGAGCTTTGAGAACTGAAATCCCCTTCTCGTCAAGAGCCCGTCTCAGAGGAGATAGGAGGAGAACTCTCTGCCCTATTTCTCTATGGTTTGTCTGATTGTAGATTTATTGGTGTGGTCGCATCTGGTTTTTTTTTCCAGCAATTCCCCAAAGACACCATCAATGAGGAAGTAGTGGAGCTTCTCTGCCCATACTTCGATATGGCTGACTACAATATTGAGACGGCCAAGCGTGTGTGTGGCAACGTGGCAGGACTTTGCTCCTGGACCAAAGCCATGGCCACCTTCTTCTCAATCAATAAGGAAGTACTGCCTTTGAAGGTGAGAAGATAGATGCCTCTCTTCTTTTTATATATCATGTTTCGTGGTGATGCACAACAGCCATGAAGATTCTGAAATCTTCTGTTTCCGGACTGAAGTAGGAACTGGTGCTGTCCAAGGTGCTAGAGTCCACACCTACCAGCTACTTTATTAGATGGGCCTACATTATAGGTCCAGCTTGCTCAAACAATGTTACTCATCTGTTGATTTTCTAATCACTGGCCAGTTGCTGATCACAGGTCTCTTGACTGGATGTTTTTTAGTGGTGGACACTTCTCAACATTGGAGTTACAAGAAAACAATTGTAAATGAGGTAGTGGCAGGCTGTCAAACGTCATATGACAATAAATGGTCTACAATCTTTAATTGTACACCTATATATTAAGCTGTCATGTCTTTAACAGCTTTGCCATTAGTAATCTCTTGCCAACCCTTTGGATTGATGCACAGAGCATAAAAAAATGGGTTTGGCAGCCACTTACTGTTGGTGTGCAGTGGAGTATTTCCCAAGAAGATGCTTAATTTTAGATGATCTGAGCTCCCTAGGAGCTCTTTAATTTTAGATGACTTGTTCTCTTTCTCTCTCCCTCAGGCTAATCTAGCAGTGCAGGAGAACAGGTTGACCATTGCAAACATTGACCTGCAGAAAGCCCAGGCAGAGTTGGATGCTAAACAAGCTGAGCTGGATGTGGTGCTGGCTGAGTATGAGAAAGCAATGGCTGAAAAACAGGTGAATTAACAAAATACACTTGTATCCGTGTTAGTTAGTTCCTGTCTGCCACCATATTCAACATAGCAATTGTGCCCAAAGGGAAATTTTACTTTGAATTTGAAAAATTTCTGAATAATTCAAATGCTGAGCCAATGATTCAAAGTGGCTTGATATGAAACGGTTAATTGTAGAGAAACATAGTCAGATATCTGTGACAGAAATCAGAATTGTTTGTCTGGAACACAAGTACAGCCATTATATTTACTGCCCATAACGACTCGTGAACTTCCATTAGATTTTCTATTATATAACGCTAATTGTTTTTAAATTAGGTGATTTTTAGATTGTTAGAAGTTTTATTTGGGGACTATTTTTTTAAACATCCTGATTATACCTCTCATCCATGAACTGATTAAAACATTTCATTTCATGCCAAAACCATATCACAAAACTATGGTAAAACATTGTCTCAGGCAGCATATTCATAACCATCTCATGAAATAACTTCATGTGAGGAAGCTTTTAGTGATGCCACAATAATTCTGATTCAGCAAGTTTTTCCAGAATGGCATATTTCACTTAAATCACTCTAAATGACTTTCTTTACATCTAAACCATTTAAACTATTTAAATTGCACTTTATCTTTAAAATTGAATCTGAATCACTCTGCTAAAAACTCTAAGTGGATAGCTTTTAAATGTTTTATGTGTCTTTGTACTTTGTTTCAAATGACTTCTCTTGATTTTAAGTTTCCAATTTTTTCTTAAATTCTTTGTGATGGTAAAAAGTTTATTTGGCTGCCAGTAATGTGTACTAAAGCTTTCATTTGCATTTCTGCCTAAAAATGAATGCGATCCATGATCTTGTAAATGGTTCCAAATCCATCTTGTTAATGAATCACTCCATCTTCACTGTGTGTTCTTTCACAAATTAGACAGGTGCTAAAAATAGAGCCAAGTAGTCTCCAATGTTCCCATTCACAAAGCATAATCATCTGTATTACCATCTTATTCATTAGCTGATAATTGTGTGATTAACAGCCGCTGACTGATTGGTCTCTCTGTGTTGATTTAAATTAAGTGTGTTTGTACTGCTGGGAACAGAAGTTGATTTTAGTGACTGAGCAAACAGTACATTTGAAACTGTATCCTGTTGCAATTAATAAAGCTGCTGAATTGATAGCCCTGAATACTGATGATGGAAATAATGTTCAGCAACTTTCAAAACTTTTCCTTTTTGTTAATATTCTCTGCATTTCTGATCATCTCCTTTTGTTCACATATTTTAAAAGATGTTTTTGGAGGATGCAGAGCGCTGCAGACACAAGATGCAGACAGCGTCCAGCTTGATCAGTGGTCTGGCAGATGAGAAAACTCGCTGGACCAAGCAAAGCAAGGAGTTTGCTTCTCAGACCAAGAGACTTGTTGGTGAGCTCTCCATTCAGCGTCTCATACAGTTTCTTATTTACAGTCAGTCAAACTGAGTCAGCTTTTCTCTTATTGGTTTTTCCCTTAACAGTTCAGTGAAAAATCAAATCCATAGTTATCATTTTATTCCAAATAAACCTGATCATTGTAGGCTTGTCTGGTGTTAAATGTTACAGTTAACTTTGTTCTTTTTGTTTATTTGTGTATATAACTGTCCTCTCCAGACATAACCTGTCTTATCCATTATGGCAGTGCTCCAAAAGTATGAATATGTGCATGCTTGCTAAAGATTTGCACATCAAAATTCCGAACACTTTCTATTTCTGTCTCTTATTTGAGCTATTATTCATGTATTTCATTTATTTGAACAAAAACTGTATGACTCCAACAGGAGATGTATTGCTGGCCACTGCCTTTCTGTCCTACTCCGGCCCCTTCAACCAGGAATTCCGTAACCTCTTGCTCAATGACTGGCAGAGGGAGATGAATGTTCGCTGCATTCCATTTGGGAACAATCTCAATCTGACCGAGATGTTGATTGATGCTCCAACGGTGAGCGAATGGAACCTCCAGGGACTACCTAACGATGACCTGTCCATCCAGAATGGAATAATAGTGACAAAAGCTGCCAGGTTCCCACTCCTCATCGACCCCCAGACTCAGGGCAAGATCTGGATCAAGAATAAAGAGGCCAAAAACGAGCTTCAGGTAGGGAAAAGTACATGGACTGTGATGCAGTTTAGAGGAAAATCCTCACCATATTGCTTACACTGCTAGGCCTAGCAAATAAGTTCCTGCCAATTCAAGACAGCCAGTTGACATTTTTTGTTAGAACTAAGGGTTGTCATAAGGTTGAGTAGGAGCTAAAAAGGGTCTCTTTTTTTACCACTGTGTTTGTGGAATGTAGCAATAAGTCACACAGACATTAAACCTCGTCTTAAGGTTTATTTATGCATGTATATTAGATGTAATATTTTTGAGGATACCTTGAACTCCTAACCATCCTGTCCTGCTTTGCCATGTTTGAATTCATGCCAGGCCTCTCTTAGTGAGGTCAAATACCTTTGTTGAAAAATGGTTGCTTTTATGGCTGCAAAGTCCTTCATGTCTCTGAGCATTTTAGGCAACAGGACTGGCTTTGAGTTTGTGATGAGACTGTGTTATTTTCACAGATCACTTCATTGAATCACAAGTATTTCAGGAACCATCTAGAAGACAGCCTGTCTCTAGGACGTCCTTTACTCATTGAAGATGTAGGTGAGGAGTTGGATCCTGCTCTGGACAATGTACTGGAGAAAAACTTCATCAAGACTGGCTCTACATATAAGGTATTTTTAGAGTTATTTATAATAGCATAATACTAGTCATCCATCAATGTGTAGTAATCCAAGTCAGCAGAATTGCAAAAACTAGGGCCAGATATGCAAGAACTTGTGCAGTTGTTTGAATGGATTTTGCGTGTGATAAATGACTATAAGCTGATTTATCAGCAATTACAGAATTTTTAAAAATAGCTAATTTTTTTTTCATTTTCTCACATAAAAACAAACACTGTCAGCCATGTGAGGCACCAGTCTTATGAAACAGAAGAGAAGAAAAGCTACTTAAAAATCTGTGTATAACTAATAAGACCATTTTTAGTGAGAGAATTTCAAGTGGGGCACAGAATCAGATCATAGATGAAGGGCATCTATGATAAGTGTAATTTGACTTTGGGGATGTTATTTGTTAGCCTAAAATGTCAATGCCATTGTCAATACATTTGACTGCTTGTCTTATGCTCCTGGTGATGTTTTACTGTTTCTATTCCAGTAATGAGTTATCTAGGTAGCTAAGCAACCAAATTATAGTAGATAAAAGTTCATCCAAATGTGAAATGTGATTATTGTTGGATACATTTGGGTATTGTTTGAGAATTCCTGATTCCAATGCCATTGACTATTTCTTGAAATGTTATTTTCCTAAACCAAATCCTTAGTAAATCTGTGCAATTCTGATCAAAGAAACATCCTCTTCTTTCTTGATGAGATTTCTAGTATAAGCCATGATTTAGAGCAGAGAGAGAATCATAATTTAAGTAACATCACCCATCCTTAATTATTCTTTTCGAGATTATTAAAACCATGAAATAGAAAAAAAACAACTTAAGTAATAGTTTACAACCATATCGACCATACTTATCAATGTTATATTCTTTTTATTTTGAAATGCTGAATTAGGTTGAATTATAGCACACCAAGGCTGTGATTCTGTTTTCTCTATGTTCATTATCATTTTTGAAGACTATTTATGGCATCAAAAAATGACATATCAGCAGATATAAGCTGTCAAAAAGTGTCATTTTCACCTGTGTATAAATACAGATTTTAAGCCGTTTGACTCTGTAACAGCAGAAATAAAAGAAAAGAGAAAAGCTATGAAAACAGACCAGAAGGATAAAGTTGTATGTCCTTTGAAAGAGTGAAAAACCTCTATTCTTTGCTGTCAAATTGACATTGACTGTCAGTTCCTCATTATTCTGACAGCAGCAGCTGGCCAAGCCGTCCTCAGCTGGGATGGGTCGTGCTCATGAGTGACAGTCAGCTCGTTCTCCTGGGCACCGCTTTCCTTGAGCTCATTATCAGATCTCTCCAGGTCTTCGGAAAAGTGTGACGCCACTAATCTGCACCCGACACAGCTACATCAAAAAGAAAAGATCTGGAAATAATGAGCATGTGGCGGGATCTGCTTTTTCTGACAGGTTTTACTCGCAGCTCTATTAATTCTGAGGTGCAAACACCTGATCTTGGATTTTAATAGCAAATCTAGGGGGGTTGGAGAAAGTAGCACCATCCCTTTGCTGTCACATCGTCACATTGTCACACCACGTGCTGCAAATAGCCTATTTTTGATTCAGACAGGCCTCCATAAGCATTTTGCCTCTTTTTTTTGGGTTCTCAGTTTTTACCTCAGTGACTCACTGTGCTTTCATTTTGCACTTCTTCAGAAAGTAAAGTGGCTAAATGTACACAGCAACACAGCCACTTTTATGTTCTCAAACAATCGGTTTTCAGCTACTTCAGTACAAGCCACCATTACCCAATCTGCAGTTGCCAGCCTCTGTGCATATAAAGCAGCTCTGCTCTGCCAGTTTGTCTCATTCTTAATCTCTCCCCACTCTCCCTTGTTTTCACTCGGAACAGGTGAAAGTGGGTGATAAGGAGGTGGACGTAATGAAGGGTTTCCGGTTATATGTGACCACCAAGCTGCCCAACCCGGCGTACACCCCGGAGATTAGTGCACGCACAGCCATCATCGACTTCACTGTCACCATGCGTGGCCTGGAAGACCAACTACTGGGCAGGGTCATCCTCACTGAGAAACATGTAAGTTAAGCCAATATCAAGTCTATACACGGGTTGCATTTGTTTGCTCTCTTGAATCAACTTTTTTTTAGACCTAGATACTTAAAAGAAGAGAAGAGGAGCCCTTGTGTAGTTGCCCTTGCTGTTACGGATTTAACTGTTTGAAGTTTACAGACTAAGGTGTATTGTTTAGGAATGTGAAAGAAAATAATTCAAAATAATAGCTGGAAGCCGCAATGGAGAGGCCAAGCACCACAGGGGCGTAAGGTAGATATCTAATCAGAACAACCTCTGAACACAATAAGGTGATGGTTTTGTGCTCAACTGGTTTTTCGATTATGCTCAAATTTGAATATGATTTTTCTTAATTAGAAATCCAATACTGTGAATGGCCCAAGAATTTAGGTGTGATTATGATCACAACTCTAGGGAAAACATTTCAAAAGTTATAAGCAAAAATATACTATGATATTTGGCATGTTGATGGTGTTGTAAGGAATTATGCATGGACCACAAATTGATACCTTTGGACTGTGGGTGCCAGTTGCTGCCAAAATCCACCTAGGGTTTTTATGGTCTGCCATGTAAAAAGAAAATAAACACCAAGCCAAAACCACTGGAAAAATAAATTTACATGCCGTTTTAAGATGTAGCGTGTCATGCCATGGGAAAGGAAGCGTCCTTTCAGGGCATGTTTTTGAATACAAACTAAGTACATAAACATGTTGACCTCTTATTTACAAAAATAATGGTGTTTACAGGACAGTGGGATTCATCATAAGAACACAGGTGCAAACAACTGTGTGGACACGTAATGAATCTGATGCAGATTTTTTAAAGGATCTTTCTCAAGAACAATTTTAAGAACAAAACCTAGGAAGATATTGGTGAATCAGGCCCAGCATCACACAGTATATTACTTGTTACTTGCTTTACTGGCTATAGTATTTACTAGTGTTAAATGACAGACCATCAGTTTGTTTCTCACAGAACAGGTTCATTCATAAAAACTCATAATATATATATATATATATATATATACTCACTTATGTTATATGTAATCCCTTCCAATTGAGCCAGTAAAGCAGAACACACTCCTCTACTGTAGATATGTTTAGTTATGGCTATTGGAATAACAGTAATTGCTGTTTACAGACACTTTCATTTGGTATGTACCCCCTTGAGTACGGAGTGTTTTTACCACCTCAGTAATGAAAGAACACACATTGTTTTATACAGCAGGTTCAACCCTTTGGAGCATTGTTGTTTGTGTTTTGTGTTGTTTGTTTCTGGTAAATACCTTTTAAGAAGTATATCTGCCCAATTTTCACAGCTAATCAGACTGAAACATGTAATTTCTTGTTTATTTTGTCTCTGAAAGACTGATGTAGACATTTCTTATATCATCCCAGATGAATGGTAGTGTTTTATCTTCCTGCTCTCCATCTGGTATCAGATGCATCCATGGCTGTGCTTGTGAGCATAATGGAATGCAGAGTGTGATGCTAAGCCATGCATAAGACAGGGTTAGCAACTGCCTCCGGTGGAGACATTTTTAAGTTCGTTATAGTGCAGCTTTCATTGTAAATCTGCCTGCTCTGCTTAGTTATGCAATGTTTTGGCTGTTGTAAAACCCAAGTGGGCCAAATGAGCACGCCCTGTGGATCTGTTTCAATGGTAGAGTAAGGGCAGTGGCCACAGCCTCATCATGAGGATAGATCTTGAACCTTTTGGGTCAGTATATAAAAATAGTAATGCATGGTTTTCTTAACTCTTGTTTGTGTTATGAGTGTTCATATTATAAGTATACAGTACATATAATGCATCACCAGTTTTATTAGAAACACCTATTTTGTACAGTTACTGCTAACATTGCATCCTTGACCAGCCTTGTAGGGCCACTATAGTGGTGTGCAATTATAGACCCACCAGTGGCTGCAAAAATTATTGCCCACTATTCACTTCATTCATCATTGGTGTGTTTTTTCTGAACTTTTTCTGAAGCTTCCTTAGCAATAATTCAATTAATAATGTTAAAAATAGAAACAAAATCGTTGGCAGTTGTTGTAATTGAGTAGTTGCAGTGGATGTGCATGGATAATAAAGTATAAATAAATAAATAAGTATAAGAGAACAACTTATTTATTTAACCTTTATTGAACCAGGATGTCCCTTGAAATTAAAATCTTTTTTTCGATGAACACCTAGTCAAGAAAGTCCACCATTACAAAAATACAAAACAGACAATAAGCACATTAAAAGGGACAACCAATACATCCTTCATAATATCACTTAGGAGCAGCCATTGCACTCTGTAGTTATGTAGATTTTTATCAAAGCATTCAAATGTCTTAAAGTGATGAGGTCATTAAGCTACTGTAAGGGTTACCACCTGGACTGACCAGCAAGTGTCCTCCTCTAGATTAGCAGCAAGTGTGTCAGCAGTTGCCTGGAATGCCAGGGGCAGTGGGAGGCAGATTCCCCAAAAGTGCTCAAGCGGCCGGTGAGATCTGCATCTGGTTCAGACAGGTTACCGCATGTGGCCAGGTTCGTTTGGTGCGACTCCGCACATGCTTCTGGAGATCCTTTCCCTTAAGCCCAGGAACCTTCCTTTACTGGCAGCCTCCACAGCTGACCCTAGTGAGCTATGCTAGCCACCATAGCACTGTGTTTTATCTTGAAGTTACTCCACCACTTTTTGCTGCGGCATTTGTTTTCCACTTCTTTTCGTTCTACCCTCACCTTCACAGTGGCACAACCCATACCCCTGGGTGGGGAGGTGGTGTCTCTTAGTTCTCCCTTGCATTTGGGTCCTGATCTGAAACCCTGCGCCAGTGGCATCAGTGTGTACAGTACAGCTACAGCACAATTTACATTGTAGCCACTGTAAGAATTCATGTCATAGAACATTCCAATCTGTAGCTCGTGTTGGCCACCTTCTTATATTGATTGAATGAATGCTTGTCCTGCTTTGGTACAGATAAACATCACAAAGCATTATAAGACCCATGGGTGCACTTTACTGTCATGCTCCGTTCATCAGTGCCAGCTCACTTCTGGAGTTGTGAATGAGGTTCTTTTTTGATCCTGCATATCAAAACCACAGTGAAATATGCGGCCCCATGCCCTGCTGCAGCACACCCATCCAAGACCTCCTGAACGGTGATGATCTCTACTCACCTGAAGCCCCTGTTGCCTCAGCCTTAACACATGCAACTGCCAGATAGTACACTATCTAGCCCACGCTGGATGTTTCTTCCCCATAGAACAGAGTCCCTTAATTCTATCTAACATGCTGGTCCTCCACCCATGTCCTGCTCTTCATTAGATGGCACCTAGTTCTGGCTCATCCAAGTAGTGGAACTAGTGCCCACACTCTGCTGTGGATAGGCCTATCCTCATTCCTAATTGTGATGTATTAACTGAGGAGTTTTTTTGTGCCTTAAAGCATAGTTTTATGGGCGCATTACACATCATTGGCATGTGCTACATAGCCAAACTGAGATGCATGTGCCATATTCTTAGGTCATTTCCCAAGGGACAGTGTGTCCAGTAGAGAAACAGGACATGATGTATTCAAAGGTGTGAGGCAGATATTATTGGGCTTTTAATCTTGTTATCTGAATTTACTGCACTGATTAAATCATTTTTATCTCATGTTAGTGGTGGAGTATTAACTGCAACAGGTGGAGGCAGAGCCAATAGTATGAGATATGATTCAGACACAAGAGCTGGTGTTCACTACTCAGGACCTGTGTCATCTTATGGCTGTCCTTGTGTGTGCCAGTTGTAGCTTTAGTAAACTGTGTAATTTCCATTATGGAAATAATCTTTAGCTGTGGCACCTTTGTGACCTTTGTAATTTTTGGCCGTTGAGCCATTCTGGTAGTGGTAGTGTTTGTCATTTTTACACATGTTCATGTCACTTCTACCCAAAAATCTCCAGGCAATAGCAGCTCTGTGGCCATAAACTGAACATAACAGACTAGAAGATGACTAACACAAACTGTGCATCAACAGATGAGATACAGTCTGTAAGTGTTCACCAAGCTACAATGAAGGGCTTATGGTGTAGACCCACTTATGTTTTCAAGGCTATGAAAATGGATGTTCTGGTTGAGAACTGTGCAGTATGCTGTGCATCATCATTTGTCAATAGAGTATTTACTTCTATTTGTGTAATCATTTATAATTATTCAATTACTAATCTCCTCTATCAGATATAGAGCAATATTCAGCCCTGAAGCATGTTCAGTCTGCCCAGCAGCAGCACCTCATTCTCTGCATCGCTCTAACACAAGTGACTCAAGCTGAATGTAGTAGAGTGCAAACCATTCATGGGCTCCTTGTTACTGACAGGCCCTTCCTGCACTAGTTTATTTCCTCCATGAACAGTCTGTCATGCTTTAAGAGTGCCTGTTAGTGCCTTGGGCTGAGGGAAAATGGAAGTGCCATTCAATGCAGATTCACTGCAGGGTTTGTGATTTTTGTCATTCAGGAATAAAGGGTCTGTGCCCAGCGTCCCTTTCACACTCATTGTAATGAGAATGCTGAAGCAAACTCATGCTGAATTACAAGCATTGGCACAGGCTTGTCATGTGAACCTATGCAGCCGTTAATATCAAAATTGGAAGCTAGAAAAGTGACTTAAGAAGGTAATGTTCCAAATGAGAATGATGGAGCAGGATTGAAGGCACGCATTAAGGGTGATAGATTATAGATGTAGCTAATGGTTGTTATTATAGTGGTTGTCATACTGTTACTCGACTGCTGCCTGAATGGCCTGAATGACCTGTATTTGGTCCCCTTTCCACTTTCTTTATATTTAGCTCTCTCTGAATGGCAACTGTTCATTTGAAGCACTATAAATAAACTGGTGCAGTTGTCAGGCTGCATTTTTGGCCTGCAACAAGAGGTTTTGTAGAATAACTGTAGAATGGATGTGCGTAAGTTAGCTCTATGTTACTTTGTTATTTCTCCTTTGTGCTTTCTTACCTTTCTTACCAGACAAACACACACACTCTATGTCTATACTATATGTCCATCTGGTTTAAGCCATACTCTTATAGTGCAGGCAGAATTAAGCCTGGCATTGTCTGGATGAATGAGGATGGACTTCCTGAGAAAAAAATAACCTTGATTCCAATATATGTCTCTCTTTTCCCAAAAACAAGCTGAAGGTTGTACTCATCTGACAACAGCACATGTTTCCACTGTCTTAAGTTCCATCTGAGATAAGGCTGTAACCAAAGAGCTCTGTCGCGTTTCTGTGTAGAATTCATATAAGTGTCTCTTTGTGTAATAGTTTTACTTTGCATTTCTTGATGCAGCCATGGGCTGTGTTAAGTGGAAATGGTTTCCCAAAGAACCTTTTGCTTTTATTGCTTTTTACAAATTCGTCCAGCTTTTCTAGAAATGTTTGTGTGGTTTGTGTATATAGATATAAAGAACACGTATTAAAGAAATGTAAATTCAGTTGATTACTTTTATTTAATGTACAAAGATGAACTCACATTACTACAAAGTTCTCCTTCTCTGTAGAACTTAATGTATACTGTTGAGGTTTGCATTGTGTATTTAATATTTGAGAACATTTCTGGGTGCTGAGTAATTGGGCTCATGTTTCAGGACCTGGAGAAGGAACGTACAGATCTTCTGCAGGATGTGATGGCCAACAAGCGTAAGATGAAGGAACTGGAGGATGACATGCTGTTCAGGTTGACCAGCACACAAGGCTCCCTGGTGGATGACGAGAGTCTGATTGGGGTGTTAGGCAACACCCAACATACTTTTGAGGAAGCCACCCAGAAGCTCAAAATTGCTACAGAGACCGAGATCCAAATCAATGCAGCACGAGAGGAGTACAGGCCTGGTAATGAAACAGATTTCAGCCACACTCTTCTAATCTAAATACCAGAGTGATTAAAAATTGAAAATACAAATTGAACAGATTACTGCTGGTTTTACATTTGGTTGTTGTAATTATTGCTGTGCAATAAATCAGCATATTTACAGCAATGAAAGAATTATTTATGAAAAAGTCTGATTTCCACCTCATGTGCTAAAATGGGTAATAATTATGCAAAGCTGTTTCTCCTAACTTTCATTAATAGCAATGTTCTATCAAAGTTGAATTTTACTGTCAAAATTTAAATATATAACTTTCCCTGTAAACCAGTTTTTCCTGAGTGTGTGAATAAGTTGTGTCTGTGTGCAGTGGCAACCAGAGGCAGTATCCTGTACTTCCTGATCACAGAGATGAGCATGGTGAATGTGATGTACCAGACATCTCTGCGCCAGTTTCTGGGCTTATTTGA